>JAUYWV010022566.1:0-16914 GCA_032274565.1 Nematoplana nigrocapitula
CCGTGAGCCCCTTTATGAAGGTCAACTGGAGTGAAGGTAATCTTGGTGTCAAGTCAATAACATTTGGAAGTTGCTTCTATACGTGCATAATTTCCATGGTTTGTAATATAATAGTCGTATAACAGTTGAGCAAGCTGAGCGATTTGAGGCCCGATACACTCTAAGGTCTAAGATCTAGCATTAGCTGTCTCTACTTCTTCAATTTGTCGTCGCGTTGGTGCCTCCAAGGTCCCGCATATGCGTCTGGCTGGGCCAGAAAGAGAAAGTAAGGTTGCGAAGTAACCGATTGTCTTTCCTGGGCATTTCGTTATAATATGAATTAGATGACCCACATATCTGCAGTGAGGGATTGGCTGCCTCCGACGGAGGTCATTCCAAATAGGCATACATTTAATATTATATAACTGTTTTATAAAGGTTCTCTGAAGCAGATGAAATTTCAATAAGTGCAGGGTTGTAGTACATTCATCCTCATAGATGGCATTGAAGAAATGGTGTATATTTGTTATTTGTTTAGATTTTTCTTTCTATCAACTAGAGTCTGATAAAAAATGTGTTGGAATCGACAGATAGGTTATCTTCTAAGAATTCTAAATTTCACTGCGCCAATATTACAAAGATGGGCCGCTTTTACTAAGATTTTATCTTTATTTCTTAACACTTTGGATGTACTATTGTGCAAAATTGCGTGAATAAATGTGTTAATATTGATGGGAATCTCTCACCCACTTCCTCTTTCTCCTGCTATCCCCGTGTTCCTTCTACTATATTTCCCGTCCTTGCTCACTCTCACCCTCGCAGCCATCTCACTATAGTACTGTCATATATTTTCCACGAAAGTACCCTATAATGTCTAACTACTGTTCTCTGTCAGTTGCAGCTGTTTGCAATTCCGCATAATTCATTGCCTATTCCCATATCGCTGTAGTTTCCCCGATAGACATTTGAGTGTTAACGTGTAGCATTGGCTAGGGCTAGGGGATAAATCTGATGTGGTCGTGTTAAACATGAGGATCTCCGACAGAGAACGCTACAACATAAGAGGCAGTCTGTGTGGGAATATCTAGTTCTTTTCCATCTATTCAGCGTAAGTGTTTGGGTAAAGTCTGTTTAAGGACTAAGGCAAGCCAGCTACTATACCATTGTTTTCTCCAGGGGCTGGCGAATGATAAAAAGAAGGTGGAAAGAAAAAAGTTACGGAGAGATTAGAAAGGAAAATTATGTTTGGTGGACTGATAGTGGGATTTATATTTGATGGTCTGGTGAACTGAGGGGCAAGGACTGGTGTAGTGAACTGAGGATCGTTCGTTTGCTGGACTGAGTGGTGTAGATTTGTTGCACCGAGTGGGGCGTATGTTTGGTGGAATGAGGGGCGTAGGTGTAGTGAACTGAGGATCGTAGGTTTGGTGGACTGAGCGGCGTAGATTTGATGGACAGATGGGGCGTACGTTTGTTGGACTGAGTGGTGTGGATTTGTTGCACCGAGTGGGGCGTATGTTTGGTGGATTGAGGGGCGTAGTTTTGCGAGTTTATACCTCGTCTCGTCTGGTTTCAGAACCTGTTTAGAGGCCTGGCTAAGATATATGTTTTCTTTTGTAGCAGGAGGTAAAGTAGCTATTATGCATTCAAAATTTGACAATGATGTACTTGTAAGTAAACTCAACATAAGGAAGAAATACACCAATAAAAGCAATTATATAATCCTCGATAGATGTCACCAATACAAGGTGATATTAGCAGCTTTCTCCATCACTTTCCAATCATTTTCTCCTTGACCCTCAACCAATCCATCAACAATGCACTTTCAAGTACTTCTTCGATATAAAGAATAAAACCCATATTGAGGAAGCTGCATAACCACTTTCCGATCTTTTAATGTATTCCAGCACTAATAGCGAGTTTTTAGGTTCGTATATTATTTATTTAAAGTTCAATATTTATGATACATATTATACTTATGATAATTTCAAATCTGGATTAGCAGAGCGATCAAAATCTCAGCTAAAATGAGAATGACAGACAATGCAAAAGAATGGCTACATGTGACAGGATGGTATGAGACGAAACAAAGGACCCAAGACCGAAGAAGATGTCAGCAGAATGAGATCTCCAAACCTCCTGCAAGGAGGACGGTACCTTGATGATGATGATGATGAATTCAAATTTAACTAGATTTTATATTAGGAAAAAGTGAAACACCCCAGTTTTACTAAATCTAACAATTCGTAATCAAATTCTAAAGCATTTCAATTGATCATATTTTAATTTAGCAGAAATTTATTGAAAATTTATGGTAAAACCTAATTTTCTATAGAATGATGATGATAACTTAATTTGTAGAATGTCTTCTGTGTGCATCTCCTATAAATTCGGTTTTATGTTACCTTTTTTTAAGGATGTATTGATTGTGGAGGACATTGTGGACACGGGTATGTCGATGAAGCGACTTCTCGAGCACGTCAAACAGTTCAATCCAAAATCGATTCTTGTTGTTAGGTATGTGTTTTATTGAATTACTTTTGACCCCCTGAGTGTATAAGAAATCTTCATTTGGAACCTCTGGTCGCTTTCAGCTTGTTCGTCAAGAGAACCCCGTTGAACTGCGGTTATCGTCCCGACTGTAAGCTACCATTTTCTTTCAAACCTAAATTATCAATCGCTTTTATCTCATACGGGTAGTCGTCTTTTCCCCAGATGCCGGATTCGAAATTCCTGATCGGTTCATTGTCGGGTATGGACTGGACTATTACGATCACTTTCGTGATCTTGGGGTAAGCGTCTCCTTCTCTATTAGTTGATCTTTGTGTCTCATATCTTAGATAGACCAATTTGTCTTCACAGTGTGTCACCCGTGAACTTTCTTTTGAACATATTTAAGTAAAGAAGGTAATAAAACACGGATAAACATCAAGGCGGAAGAAGATCTACTGGGTATAGTAAAGCAGTACAAATATCTTGGTACTTGGTGAGGATTATGGAAATGCCAGTGAAGTAAAAAAATAGCAAAAACAAAAGATGATTTGAAAGCAAGACTGCTGAACACATCACATATTCTCTATTATGCAACGAAAAGTGAAGTACAAGTACAGTATTTAAACTCCACTCTTTTGTTTTTTAATTCTTCTGTACACCTGATTATGTATGATTCTAGGTGGATTCGAAAGCTCGTAAATTACATTTTAATTTTCATTGACAAGAGTGGTTTTTTCAACTGATATTCTCTATTATTGCATATCGGTTAGAAGACTGGACTTTCAACAAGGAAATTGACAACAACGCTATAATATTCAAGTACTGGTGCATTAAGAGAATCCTGAGGATCAGTCGGACTGAAAATGATAGAACTGAAGAAGGACTTTTAAAAAGCCTCTAAGAAGGAAAACTAAGATTTGCAAACCATCAACTTAGAAGTTCTAGTGGAGGAGTTTGCTTGATCTAATCTTGGATGTCTCGATCAAGGGAAAACATGACAGAGGAAAGTAGAGAAGAACATGGTGTGACGATGTCATCAATTACCTAAAATTGAATTAACGATTTGCTGCATACGTAATACTCTAGAAGCTTAATCGATTTCTGTTTATCGTGAGAGAATATTGTAATATCAGTGCAGAAAAGGCTTGTATTTGCGTCATTATTATGATAGTATTTCTTTTTCTTAGTCACTTGAAAAGAACAAAAACTGCAAAAAGCACATACCTATGCATGCTTATGACTCAGGGGAATCTTTTTGCCACGGGTGATTTACTGCCTCACGAGATCGAAGGCCGAGTATGACATTGATCACGAGTGGCGAAAAGGATGCCCTGGTTACTTGTACTATTTTTATTTAGTGCTATCTGGTTTTCCCAACTTGCTTTTCAGCATGTCTGCGTGATGAATGAGACTGGCAAGGCCAAATACAAAAAACTATGATGGTGATCTGCTAATGTATTTATTGTACGTTGTTGAGAACCTGTCCAGATGTATGGACGCAGGTTTGTTTTTAAAATGGCTTTTCGATGTTCAGACCCACCCGCAGTTGTATTTTTTTATAAACCTGAATTTGTTCTGTTTTATTTTTATGGTAATGGGATAATATTGTACTTTTGACTTGCACACTGAATATGTAGCTGCTGCGACTTATCTTCTCTGGGGGGGGGGGGCGATATCACTACACGTGTCGGTGGCTGCGGTGGCGGGTTGCATCATCCGAGAGACACTGATTTCAACAATGTGAGGAGAAGCGCCAGTCGAAGGAGTGTTAGTAGGTCCTGCGACTGACCGAGCCCGAGGGGGGCCAGGGAGAGGGAACACGACTGATGCGACAAGAAGGATAGAGTGGTTATTGAAGCGAAAGGGCGAATAATAATCAGTGTTAGACGTTATTATTGTAATTCCCCGTCGAGGGTCGCAACAGCGCTCCGACCTCTTGGAGGAAAGAGAGACAGGCGGACATACAGAAAAGAGAGAGAGACAGACAGTAACGATAGACAGGGGAGCAACAGACGGACATAAACAGGGAGACAGGAGAGATAGAGAGTGAAAAGAGTTAGACACACACAGTGACGATAGACAGGAGAACAACAGACAGACAGAAAAGGGGAGACAAGACAGAGAGAAAATAGTTAGACAGACAAATAGAAAAGAGAGACTGGAGAAAGAGACAAACAGAGAGAAACGATACACAGGAAAGCAACAGACACACAAAAAACAGGAGAGGTGGAGACAAGACAGAAAGGAGAGCAACAGACAGACAAAAAGAGAGACTGGCAGACAGACAAACAGAAAATAGAGATAGACAATAAAGAGCGACAGACAGATAGAAAAAAGGAGAGAGAGAGCGACAGACATAAAAGAGAAAGAGACAGATAGAAAAAAGGAGAGAGAGAGAGAGAGCGACAGACAGTAAAGACGAAAGAGACAGAAAAGAGAGTTACCCTAAGAAATTCCAGGGAACGCAACACTTTGCCTGCTCATTTTTGTGTGGACCAACTACATATAGCGCTTCCCTGTATATAGAACAATTTCAGGTTTTAAACTCTAATATCAAATCACTATGGTAGATTAGTTTGAAAAAATGTACTCTTGTTGATCTCTCTGTCTGTTCTACAGTAGAACTGTTACATTCTCTTGTGAATTGTGTCCAGTGGAATTCAATTCGACTCACTTGACCAGCATGGGACATTGGTTTTCCTGTTACGATTGGTGCCCCGCACGGGGACTTTAGTGTGTTGCATCATATTTTCTAATAGTATTTAATTCAATTCGTAATTGTTTATTATTTCCGCCCCTTTTTTAATATTTCATCTTTACTCTTTAGATATCTAATATGTTGTTTAGAAGTTTCTTCCTTTGACTTACACTTTTCATTCTGAACTTTGGACCCGAATCACAGGGAAACGTTGGATTCTCGTTAAGTTTCCCTTTTTTAAAAATGACGGAATTAACCTTTTCCAACCCTATTTCAATCTAAATGTACGTAGGTTTTCAAATTTTAAAATGACTGGGTAAAAAATATTATTGCCTAACTTTTCTCATCGATTGTCTATTGTCTAGTACTATATACTTCAATTACCTTAAAGTGTATAAATTTGAATTTGAATATTTTACTTGAATAACTTGCTTATTAAAGCTATTCAACTGATTTTTAAATGAAAAAAGTTGGCAAATATGATTATCTGGCCGACGTTTTAAAATGACATACTCAAGAATGAAAAATCGTGGCTTATATTTTAAAAGTTTGGAAAGTAAATTTTAAAAGGTAATATACAATATTATTGATGATAGCCTACATTGTCCTATATCCCGCGCTAATTGTAACTATACAGTAAACCTTTTGATGCGAATAATAAATGAGATATATACCGAATAAATCAAGCAACTATTTTTGTGTTATTTCTTTTAAAAAATGGGTTATGGCAAATTTCGCCTATCAATCACGAAATTACGAAAGCAGCAAAGTCATTACACACAACGCTGATACTGATGCAACTGATACAACGCATATACTGATGCCAACAGAAAGTGGTAAACGACATTAGTGGAACTATCCGATAAAAAGGGTCTTTCGTACTTTATAAAAAAAATTAATAGACATTCGACAATATCTTATGCGCTCATTAAACAATCTATTCCGTATAGTTCGATTGTCGAAAGAACCTATACAAATAAACAGCAAGTCACGAAATTAGTATATCATTGGGGTGTCTTTTCGATGGCTTTCTGTTTATTTTTTTCTACAGTGTTTGGATAACAAAGGTTAATTTCCAAATGATGAAAATAAACTGACTCAAATTTTGAATAAAGTGGTAGTTTTTTTATTTTTTGACAGTTTTAAATTTGGTGTTGTGCCGTCGTTGTTGGTTGGTTGTCAGGCGCCACCACCGTCTTAGCTCCCGCAGATACAAGGCCATCGACAACGTAGTGTCCTCCATCAACGAGACCCCCACCAGAAGTGGGCATAGATGAGCAGGGCTTTTTCCTGGAGCCCGTGCTCCAGCGTCCGCTCATCCTCTCCACAATGGGGACAGTGAAGACCTTCGAGCATCAAAACGGGACAGTGAAGACCTTCGAGCATCAAAACGGGACTGAGAAGCCGCCAGAAAACCTCCATATCCGTTTCTAAGCCGCGCAATTAACGTCCTAGCTTGTCAAGATAAGCACAACGGCTGGGTCGTAAACGAGTAGACTATAGGCGAGTACGCGCTCGTAGGCCGGGCCTTGACTTCTCCCCAAATGAAGGACCTAGGCGCCCTGAAGGGCACTAGGACAGGGCTTCGCGGGTTACCCGCGGCATCACTGTCTGCGACTTCATTACCGCAATTATCGGGAATATTTTAAGACTATGTCGTTGTTGATATCAGTGGTACAGTCGAAAACTATATAAACATGCTTATTCATTTTTGCTTTATTTTATGACCGCCATTATACCCTATGAAATGCTTATAATTTGATCAAAGTTTTAGCTCATAAATGAGGCGAATTTTCTAAGAATATTTTATTCGATTACTGAATGACAACATATAGTGCTTGTTAGAAGTATGTAGGGAAATTGTACAAACGCAGAAAAGCACAGAAGATTTGATGGTTTTCTATAAAAAGAGAAACAGACACAAGTGATTAAGGCAGGCAAGCTATTTGGGAAAAATGTTTTTCAGTGTGAGCACTTTGCGGAACCGCTATTTGTGTATTGGGTTGGTTTACTTCTGTTCTTCAACGTCGTCAGTCGAATCGAGTTGGCTCGGTTTGAGGTCCCAAGACCTCTCGAGTTGAGTTGCACCGCACTCAACAATGCGAACCCTCTTCTTGGGCTGTTGGCTGAATCGATCCGTTTCCAATTCACCCATTAGGCGGATAAGATCCTGAAGATCAACAAAAATCAAATCCAATGACAACTACAGTGACATGCAAACGTCTTAGGCAATTTATTGACAGTTCTTAAAATAATCCGCTATTTTTAGTACACTACTAAAAAAGTTGCAAATAGTAGAATTAGACTGAAACTAAAACTATAATCTATTATTAGTTGTTAATGTATATAATAAACTACGAGTTTAAGAATTTCGGAGATGTGATGCACGCCAGCCCGTTTTAAGGCCAATTTCGAAAATATGCACAATTTTACCATATCCAATAACTAGTACATTCACGTACGCAATTTTATGGCCGATTTTAATGAAAATATGCGTGATTTTCAGCGTGTATATTTAGGACAGTCACGTTGGAAATTAAAGTAACAAATATTTACGAAGGTGTGCATAGTTTCGCAGGACCTTCCATTTTACCAAAATGCAGCAATAAATTCGAATTCCTAAATGCTAAACTCGTGTGCTATCTCAGAATGTGACCAAAGCAATATTTTTTATTCATTTGCTGTATTCGCATTTCCATTAAAGCAGTTTTCTTTCATTTAAAAATAGCAATATCCAAGGGGAAAAGAAATGTTTATTTTTGATTGTGTGTAACCAATTTATTATTTTTCAAAATTAACTTCATTTATCCATTTACGATTTAATAAACATGCCGTTTTTTTCTTTTAATAGTTTCGGGTGAAATTCAATTACTGTCTCCATTGCCATGGAAGCATTACTGTTTTTTACTAGAAATGAATCCAATGAAGGTATAAATTTCTGAATGTTTGAGATTGGCCGGTTGACCGATTTGAATGTGAATTTGAACGAGGAACGCCGTTTTCTTTCTCTTCTTGCATTTGCTATCCGTTCTACGCAGTTTTCGGTGCAGCTTACTGACTCATGCGCTAATTTTACTCGCTGAATAAGCATACTACTCTTTAGTAGTACACATAGTCATACTATATAGTATGAGATATTTACAAAACTACGTAAGTAGAATTTTTTATCCCGAATAGCCCTCAAAAGGCCCAAAACATAGCGCATGTTCTGCCCAGTCATTCAAATGGTGTGCATGCGAAATATGTCAGCTCTCTCCGACTGATAGTTTTGGAGTTCGTGAACACAAACACAAATAGACACACAGAAAAATAATTTTTACAAGTTCAATCCATGTTATCACATTCCGAGAATATACACTTTTAGCATTATTTACACCATTACTTTAAAACGAGAAACTACACTGTACTGTGCAGTATGTAAAAAGCGTTTCAACAAATTCTGTACTTACATAGCCACGAATAATTTTGCCGAAGACCACGTGCTTTCCGTCGAGCCAACGAGATTTGGTGAGCAGGATGAAGAACTGGGAGGAATTGGTATCTGGGCCATGGTTGGCCATGGACACCCAGCCTTCACTGCGATGACTCAGGACGAAATCTTCGTCGTTGAATCGTGGTCCGTAGATGCTGGCGCCTGATGTTTTGGAATAATGCAAATAAGTTTTTGTTTTAGGTAAAACCAGCTGAGTCACACACCAGTATTGCGATAAGAAATGATTCTTTATCATTGTTTTGGAATAAAAGTCATCGAAAAAATATTGTTTTGGGACCGGAAATACAGAATGACTAAAGCTGGTCATATCAAGAGACAATAGTCTGAAGAAGAGCATTTGGTAGGGTAAAGAGGAAAAGGAAGAAGATGATCTCCTTTCACCGAGTTTAGTTACCTTCGTTCTCTGATAATTGTTATATGATGAGTGAGTGGTGTGTAGCCTTTCGGCTCAACGAGAATTCCCCATGATGCAGATAGAAGGAAAAGTATTAACATGCGTTGGCACCATGATACTCGACTGTTTTTAGCGCATTATGCGAACTGATCCATATACTGTACATACAGTATAAGAACGCGTTCGTTTACGTTCGGTACATACAACACTAAATAACGTGGAAAAAATCGATCAATAAGCGGGCGGTGGCTATTGATTTTCGTAAGGCAGCGCTAAAATTGGCAGTTGTAAGTTACAGTGAAACCCGCTTATTACGTATACCCTGGGAACGGACGATTTATACGTTATAAGCGAACCTGCGTATTTAGCGATATTCAAATATGTTCTTATAAAAATATGGACGCTAATTACATAATAACAAATGTATGTATATTTATAGATACATAACTCTATTGTGTACCCTGAAACACAGAGCGATCTACCTACCTGCTTCACAGCTATAGGCGCTGTCTTCTAAACTAGTCAATGTAGATGTTTGATAAAATCAGCCTATACTGTAATTACGATTTTAAAAAGGCCGTTTTAAAAAATAGTGTACATACGTGTATGTTTCTACGTATTAAACGGGTAAATATTCATTTGGGACCAACAAAACCTACTTATTAAGCGGTACACGTATTCACTTGTACGTAATAAACGAACTATTTAGATAGCAATTTACATACAAACAACATGGGAGCGGAAAAATTATACGTTATAAGCGAACCTACATTTTAAGTGTGTACGTAATAAGTGGGTTCCACTGCCTAAGCATCTAGAATGTCTCGAATGAAGTTTCGTCATACTGACTGTTTGAATCACTCTAGCCTGAATGAAAAGCATGATTGATAGAGTAAAAAACACTGGAGAAAGACGTCTGCTGAAGTGCAACCCCCAAAAACAAATATCTCACAGTTGGCCTCAGGCAGTTTGACACCAACATCACCATGAATGGGCACAACATCGAGAAAGTGAGCCACTGTAAATGCCTCTGCTCTTTGAAGTCAGATTATGGCGACTGTACAAAAGACGTCATAACACGCATTGTCATGGGAAAGAAAAATAATTCGGGAACTCAGCCCTCGATGTAAAGATCGAAGTCTACCTCACTCACTGAAAATAAGACTGGTTAATAAGACGCTAGTATGGACAATGATCTCATACGGTTTTGAGGCTTAGCCGCTGAAAACGAAAGACGAAAACAAAATTGAGTCAGCAGAAATGTGGCTTTGGAGACGGCTACTCCCAGGTTAGCTGGCATAAAAGAATAACCGTTGTGAGCATCCTACAAGAAATAGGAATACAAAAGAGCGCTTCTACACCATAACAGAAAATGCTAGCTTTCCGTTTTCGGACACACGTACCGTCCTAGTGGCTGCCAATTAACAAGACCTCTCGTACAAGGACACCTGAACGGAAGACGGAGACAAGGAAGCCCCAGATTATAGTACTGCGACAACAAGAAATGGTTAGGACGCCCAATGGAATGGTGCACCCGTGCAGCCCAAGATCGCCGAGGTTGGAGATTTGTGATAAACAAGGGTAACGGCCAACGATCATGCCGAATAAGATAGAGCTTACTGCTAGTAAGATAGTCATACGCTGACTTCGAAAACTCGACAGTCAACTTGATTACAAAGTCAATTTCAATTCAACTATATATTGCAGGGGGGCAGTAACTTTTGTATGTACATGTCGTATCTTTTTGTTTTTTATCTCAAATACATAAAAAATATTCTGTATTGATCTGTGCGCCAAAGAAATTACCTAACTTCTTCAATATAATAATTATAACTGGCGCACAGACTAAAGAGGGGAGGCTTTATGGAACAGAATCCAGGAGACGGCGTAATTAATGTTATCATTTGAAAGTCTTTAGGATTGCGTTCGACCCCGCCCTTAAGATATACCAAATCAACCGACAAACAACGTATGCATACCTCCGGTTCCGTCGCCAGTCGTGACGTCACCCATTTGGATAACGAAATCGCGGACGATACGATGAACATAGGTGCCTTTGTAGTGCAGTTTAGTCTAAAATTATAGATGACTTTGATAATAATTATGCAATTTAGATATGCTACATGGTATTAAAACAATGAGAATGAAAGAATGTGTTAGCGTTCGAGTGATTTTCGGCTTGTTGAAAATTGAAACCTGGTAATAATGTCTACAAAAATATCTTGCTAATCAAATTAAAAGTGAATAGTTGAACTTATTCAAACTATAATAAGCCAATTGAATTTTACTTATATTATTAAGTTCAGTTTGTCAATATGAATCTCAATAGACGTATATACAAGGTATCGATTACATTTGCGAAAGTATTGTATCTGTGTAATGGCAGTTTTGTGATAATTCGTTAGGAGACAGTGCTTTAAACGACATTGAAGATAAGGTTTAATGGTATTTTCTGAAAGTCATTATTTTTTGTGTTTGATAGTTACAGTACATGCATTAGTGAGAAACTACAAGGTGGGGTATAAAGAAACGCAGCAATCAACAACAATTGGTACAAATTCTGTTTTCTTTTTATGGTTATTAATTATTTCATTTGGAAACAATAAACCAACTGAACAGAAACCAGGGCAGGTGCAATTTGCGGTAAATAATCTGCATGTAGTGCCATATACAGTACATATATACATTAGTGACATCGAAAATAATAGCTGAAAAAACAATGAAAGTATATGATGTATAAATGTTAACAATCATGACGGCAAAACAACACAACAACGTCTACTTTTGTTATTGTTTTATACGCTATACTCTTTAATCAATTTACAATATATTAATGAATAAAAAAATATGATATTTTAATGTGTTTTCCTTACATTGTGGTTTTTATTAATTGGGCAGTTGGGAAAAGGTTTGTCTTGGTTTTATTATGAATCAATTTAATTGGCTATTTGATTTAGAAGATTATGTGAACTTTGATATTCTGTAACCAGTCCTTGACGACTAGAAGGAGACATCGCATATGATTATTCGAATTTTTTGGCTTTAGTTTGTTTAACCTAAATCTTGTTTTGACTGAGATTTAGTTGAATTTTATATAAAACTAGCAGAGGATACCCGCGTTGCTGGGCAATAGAATAGGGCACATGCCTAACCCTAACCCTGCTATAGTGCGGTCCCCCATTTTCGAAGGTGCCCTGCATCTTTTGTTTTATGAAATTTTCTGTGGCAGGTTTCCTTTTGCCCGAAGCGGTCATTTTACACTGTTTTTAGTCTCCTTGGCCACACACACACCCCTATGTTACCCGCAGGGTTGAGGGGGTCGCCCATGCAAAGTTTCGGGTCGCTGGCACCAACGGTCCGGCCGCCCACTCGGAACAAACTAACTCTGCCCGAAACGACCGTTTCACACCGTTTTTAGCCCCCTTGACCTCGACCTCGTCCTCGACCCCGACCCCTCGACCTCGACCCTGACCTCGGAGGTCGACCTCGTCTCCCCCCTATGTTACCCGCAGGGTTGAGGAGTCATCCATGCAAAGTTTCGGGTCGCTAGCACCAACGGTCTGGCCGCCCACCCGGAACACACGCACACACAGACAACTCGACAAATATATATAAGATAGTGTGTGCACACGCGCAGAGATTTCATAGAAGTGTGAGCCGGAATACAGAGATGTTGTTCAAATACTGCTACAGTACGTTGATTTGTATTTAGAAGTAAAATGGAAAGCAAAATGAAAACCTACGAACCTGTCCTTTCTTGTGACCTCGAGCAATGGCGTAAAAGTTGTACGCAGTCATTGGGGCAACTTCACCAAACAGGGCAACCGTGAATCTAGCAAATTTGAAACAATGAACATCGGATTAGAAAAGACATAATACGCAGATATCCACAAATCTAAAAAAAAACACGCTAAAATGATTCGCTAAGTAGATATATAATTCTCTGTCAATTAATAGTGACATCCCTTCATATGTTCTACAAGGTGGTATTCTAAACCCCTAAACAATAAAATAAATTATAATTTCAACTATAGTTCTCCATGCAGTCTACCAGATTAAATTTTAGTATAAAAGTGACTGCAGAACATACTAAGTACTTACTTTCCCCGGTAATCTTCCCCGGGTCCATCCAAATCTTTGATCTCAACCTCGAACCAAACCTCGTGTGTCACTGTGAAATTGCCACATTCCACATTGCCAGCCAATAGGAAGGCTGCCAAGACGAGGAGAAAGGTCATTTTTCTTCTTATGTCTGAAGAAACAAGTAGGAAAATAAATATTGCTAAATAAGCATTTCCGTGATGAAAATGACACTACATGTAGTTGCGTGTTATATGTATTTTTTATTTACGCACAAAATGTGACAGATTCGAATCCCGGCGAGGCCCGTAGCCAGACATCAATTTTAGAGGGGGCTAAATTATTAGGATAAAAATTGAAGCTTAAAAGAACAGCAAATTCACTCTACCCTCTTGATCTTTTCTATTTACCGTTTCAAAATTATTCACCAATAGTGCTCCGTATTATAACATAAGTGGTTTCAGCTCTGCCGTGATGCGTTTGTAATACGCGGATCACACGAACTGAAACAGGCACATACGGCCCAGCCATGTAATAATTGAATTACACTTACAATATGAGTTCAACTTTTTACTTTTTCAAAAGTTAGCTCAAACCAGGGTGAGGCACCGCCTCCCATGGCCCCCTCCTGCCTACGTGCCTGGTCCCGTCCGTCGTCCCCGGATGGCAGCTGTGTCAATCGAGTGTTTAGCGGCCTGAAAGAGTTCGTTTGGTCTGATACCGGATCTTCCAGGTTACACTGTGAACCGTGAGGCAGAGATCGCCCTTTTGGACGTTCTTTTGGTTATTTACACCCCGTATCTCCATTTAAAATTCAGATCAATGGATCAGCTAAATAAATGTGATGTCATTATAGATTATTTTTAATGAGTATCAATCATTCTAATATTGGATATAAAGGAGGAATGCAGGAATCATGCAATGACAAGATTGGCTGACTATTCAGAGCGAAAACGATTTGCGGTGTGTGATGACGAGAATGACGAGAACGACCACAGCAGCTGCACACAACGCGCAAGTAATTTTGGAGGAATGAAAGTAGTGACCCCTTTAGGACATAAACCATATTTCTATTAAATTTGTTTGAAGTTTGTTGGTTTATGTACCATTTTTGCATGTCAATTAAATTTCTGTTATATTTTAAAATGTTCTATATATGTACGACCTTTATACAAGGATGAAAATTTATAATTTATACTCCAGCTAAAATGTATCGTAGTATAATTAAAGGAAAACCATTATACACTGATCTTTGCCGTCTTAATATTAAAAATAACATCCTATTGAGAACAATTAGATAAAGGAAGAACAATAAGTTACTAGAAACATATGTGCTTCAGTGATAAATTTGAAGAATTGTATTTGAAAGCAACTATGGTGTTTGCACACTAAATTTATAGTCGTATAGTAAGTAGTAAGTTGCGCAATATGTTTCCTCACGACGGCACCTGACACTGAGGCAGTTAGGTAACTTGCTGATAGAGTCGCCCACGAAGAAATTTTTCTCTGTCCACCCCAACTCTTCATTGCTCAACTTTCTTCCTTCAAGCAACTCTCGTAATCTTTTAAACGATCGTTCTTGACGAAGACATTCGAAAAGAAGGGTCACTTTGTTTTAATGTTACCAAAGAGAAAACGTATGAGCAGAAGATCTTTCTACTTACCAATGTATCACGACCTGCGAAAAATGCGGAAGAGTTCCTTGTAGCTAAGAAATCTGTGCAAGACACGTGAACGATTTTGCTTATATAGAGATCCGTGGGGGTGGGGAGCATGCCACGCCACATCTGCCCCGCTGTGGCTGCATCCAACTGTACAGGGTCCACATGGCAGGCACCTCGTGTCTCAATCAACCACGTTGGCTGTCCTCGACTACATCCCCTCTTCACGCAAGAGGATTATCATCAATGCAACTCATTCTCGGCCCGGAGTGCAACAGATTGCCTCCTGAATACGTGTGAGCCAGCTCATGCTGACGACGACATTGGGGGATTTGGCGAGGATTTGCTACGTTGCATACACCACCGATCCCAAGTGTTGCTCTAAATTAGCTATATGAGCTATATAGTTGTATTATTAGGCAAAACAATGATGTCCAATGCGTTGGGATTCTTCTTTATAACATATAATAAATTATGCCTTTAAAAATGAAGCTGGTTTCTGCTATTTGTTACTTAACTGCGAAGTCATGATCGAGATGTCCCTCAGCACTTGAGAGAAACGCTTAAAAGACGCTTATTTCTAGTGAAGTTTTTTAATATTTAACAGGTAATATGTATGTATTTCTCGCCATCAATATCGTATGTGCATTTTAAAGATTTGTAATGTTCAATTACAATTTGAACTATGGATTTATTTGAAATATTGATTCTTCGCGTTTTTTCGAGTGTCTGAAGGGATACTGATTTTATGTGATTGCAGAAAATTTACCTATTCTGTTTAAAGGTCGCCTAACATGCTTTACGTTCAAATTTCAATTTTGCTAATTACTGTAGGCACTGTATATTTTCACCATTTCATATATTTAGCCCGTGATGAAATATGTATTTCATCTTGCTCACTAAATTTCTGAATAGTGAACGATAGAATTGAAAGCAATATTCACGGAATGCAGAAATAAAAAATCAATTTGCTTTAATTTTGTCAGGCCGCCTTTTATGCGATTCAATGCATGATCTGCTCCGAAGATAAAGACGCTCGGATTTGTATAACAGTATATCAATCATCATCATGAAGCGTCATGTTCAACAAGGAAATTGGCGATGACGGATTTCCACCTCTTCCGATCTTTTGTCATTTTCAACACTACCTAGATCTGAGGGTGTCACTTAACCCTTAGTCACCAACATGTGTCAATTCGACCCAAAGCAATTTTTGAACTTGTATAACTTTTTTATTTATTTTTATTAATCTCCTGCAATTTTATGACTTTTTCTTACTTTTACTGTTAATTCATAAAATTGATAAAAAAATTCAAAGCCCTTATGGGTCCAGAATTTTCAAAATAAAAATGTAAAATTACACTGACGTCCAATAAGGTCGAAATGACCCATAATAATAATATTTTATTCTGATTAGTACAATTGTCAATATTTTAAAATAGAATATTATTACATGGTATATGAGTGTGGCTAAATGTTTTTATAGAGTTTTTTCAGTGGTCACGACAGGTAAATGAGGAACAAATGATACATAGGGCGTGGCCGCATGTGTCACATCGTTGAACAGTTTTATACTTCTTGCAATTTTGGCAGCGAATTCGGACTCTTTGAATGTGTTCAGCTGGTGGCCTTGCCGGAGCTACACTTTGAAGACGAATGTTTCATCCACACTACCACCACAAAGTGAGCACCCAACGCTTTGAGAAACTGTCGGCGTTTAGGATTTCTCTGACCTTTTGTTTGAGACCAAATTACATAAGCATTGAATGCAGTGACATCTATCATGTGCTGAAATACAAAAATTGCGGCCATCGATGAGTTAGTTTGCGACTTGTGTAGGAAGAACACATTTGATCCAAATGGTCCACACCACCTTTAGCTTTATTATAGCAAAGAATAATTTCAGGCTTGCCTGTTCTTTGGTCGATATCAGGTTGTGAGTGCTCGCTGGATAAGAGAACAACACGCTTATTACTTTTTGGTGCATAAGAAACCAAAAGTGCGAGTAGTAATGTACAGCCACGCTCTGCCGCGAACAAAGGAACCACCCCCCCCACACGCGCGAGCACGTTTCCGACCGATGAGTCACCCCCCCGCACGCGTGAGCACGTTTCCG
>JAUYWV010022677.1:0-16909 GCA_032274565.1 Nematoplana nigrocapitula
AATTTTATCTACCTAGGATCAATGATCAACACAGAGGCCAACATGATGCAAGAAATTAACCGAAGAATCAACATTGCTAGAACAGCAGTGCAAAAATGGACAGGATCAGGATGAACAGATCAATCAACAACCAACTAAAACTATACGATTGGCTCGGTCAACAGCATTTCTGCCAAATATTAATTTCCATATGTCTCGATAGAAAACGCAGTAGCCTTCAGGAGCCTGAGTTTGAGCTGAATCCCAACGTATCATCAAGTCAAATGTTGCTGGACTCTGTTCCATTCTGGTCAATTATCTTTGCTTTAGTTTTGCTGTCGTTGAGAGTAGTAGACCTTTTCAGCACTGTGTTCCAACATATTAATTTACGACAGATCGTTTCTGTTGATGCATAGCAGAGTTGTATCTTCTGTCTATGTTTACTCCTTCGTGGCGTTTGCTCATTATTGACCTCATGATGCCTCCTGCGTATAGATGTTGTACAGAGTTGGTGATAGTATATAACCTTGTCTAACGCCTCGGAATATTCTAAGCTGCTCTGTATCGCCGCAACTGCAATGCATACAACTTATAATAAGGGGAAACTTAATTCATTAATAATTTACTTGACTAATGCTGAGATGATTTTAAAAATGACATTGCACGTATGATTAAGTCTTTAATTTAGTTCATTTACATGAAAATTAGACAGGATTTTGTTCAAATGAATATCGACAAACTGTATCCTCAGGTAGTTTTGTTTGCAGTTTTTCTTCACAAAAATGGCATATATAATTTACAAAAAATAATCTAGGAATCTTCGTGGAGAGAGACTAATTCTCCAACAGCTGTTAAAGAAAAAATGACAGGAATTTCCTCATAA
The DNA here is from genome assembly GCA_032274565.1 of Nematoplana nigrocapitula. Classification (NCBI taxonomy): domain Eukaryota; kingdom Metazoa; phylum Platyhelminthes; order Proseriata; family Nematoplanidae; genus Nematoplana; species Nematoplana nigrocapitula. The sequence continues at coordinate 863 of JAUYWV010022677.1, forward strand.
TAAGTCATTCTTTATTCCGAATATAGGACCTAACAGTATGTTGGCGTAATGAGTCATCGTTGAGTGACCGGTGTAGCGTGATAAGCTGCAAAATTACCAATCAATCATTACCCAGATGTTAGAATTCTTTTCAATATGACAACCAGTCGAGTTAAACTTAAACTTTTCCATTTTCTCTTGTAATATCACTTTGTCGTTCTGTGAATGCTTTAAACCGCGAAACGAAATAACTGACAGCAAGTTTTTTGACAGTTTTAAAGAAGTTGCATTGTTCCAACACGTGACACACCTCAGATAAGGCGCTTTTTGCCAATGACGAAGAGGCAGACCATGCCGATTGACTGATTCCAGCTATCAACAAGGCTATATATACAGTGTATTGGACCAGACAATCAACACGCATAATTCTATTAAATTTTTACACGAAATCCGACCAGTTTTTCATCTTGACTTCATCAACTCGACAATGCTGCATCTCATATAGATGGAGATAAACAGATTGTATTGTTAGATGCGTCCTTGAATCTCTATAAAAATGTATGTTTGTGGAAAGGAGAGAACGAGGACGCATCACTATATAGAATTTCCGATTCTTGTTGTTTGGAAGAATACAGAACTTTCTTCAGAGAATTCTGTCAAAATCTTCGCGACGCACTATACGTGATATTTTCGGCGTAATGATATTACAGTACATTGTCCAAACGTTTTGAATTCCTGTGGTAGTTGTATTGACTGTTTAAAGTAACTAAATGAACAGGATTTGGGTTTGAATTCTGTGGCAGTATACTTTCGTGCTGCTTGCAGTCAAGTAGTATACTCTCTCAGCTATAGACAATGGTGACTTTTTCTTTTTTTCTTACCTATATCATCAGATCAATTTCCGGTTGGCCGCGACGTCGCCATGTATCTGGGTCTCAGTCTGGCTGTTGTGGTCCTACTCACCCTGGTCAGCGTGATTGCCTACCTGGTCCGCAGGAAGAGTCTCTGCCTCAGTCCGCCCCGTGTCCTTCGCTACACAGTCCATGCCAACGGTGAGTCGACTTCCGTATACAAGTTGTTACTATATATAGCCACAAGCGAGGAAATCCTAACAACTGCTGCAATTCGGAAGAGGACAATGGTTCGGAAGTAGAGTATACTTCAGAATTGCTCGAAAAGCAGAGAGAAGCTGTGCATGGAGACGTCGAGTATTTCGCAAGCACTAAGCCAGATGGACTTGTGGGTGCATTCACCGACGGACAATAGGGCCCGCCTTCAAGCCATTTCCAACCGATACGAGCAGCATGCCCACATGCAGCCGCCTTCTCGTGGTGGAGGTGTCCTGCTCCGTCAAGCAAATTGCTACATTCCCGTGGACATCCTACCGTTTTCGTACCCCCTTCATACTCTTCTCCGTCTCTCTCCTCTTTTCTCTTATATTGTTTCTCTTTCTATCATTCCTTTCTTTTACTCTCTGTTTTTTTATTTTTCTCTCTTGACCATATTTTCTCTTCCACTTTCTCTCCTCTTTTTTTCCAGCGGCCAGTCTAGAGCAGCATCAAACATCTGAATAATTTCAGCTCTTTGTCCAAACCTTGACACTGCTAATGAACGTCCTGACCTACTTCCTCTCCCAGGACATGTCTCTATCTATCTCCATCGCATTTTCTGGCATCAGAAGCTCTCTGCTATATAGCCTTCGCTTCTCCGGGTAGGGCCGGGCGCAATTAATCGATTCGGTTCGATTAATCGTGCGAAAGAATCAATTGCGCGATTAATCAGGAGGGTAGAATCGTGCGATTGGGGCTTTCCGTCATAAAAATACTGCCACCGCTGTACAATATAAATCAAATTAAACATATATAATCATAATTCCTGCATGTGCCTGCTTATTTATGGATATGATGGGCTTGACTTTTCCTGCTACTACACTTTTTTACTCTCAGCTGAAGGGAACTGACTATCAAGTGAAGAATCCAAAAATTGAACGCGTGTATTCGTGAAAAAGTTGGGATTCCAAATCAAAGACGCCAGCCCTGCCAAAGAGTTCTAGAGATCGCGTCCTGAACCTCTTACAGGAGCAGGATAAAGAGGTCAAAAATGGCGGACAACTGAAGACATGTAAAGAAGGGTTCTAGGTCTTCAATGATAAGAAAGCCATTACCGCTGGGGAGGAACCTCTGAATGGGTGGAAACTGAAGATGTAGGAACTTCCACGGCTTTCGAAGGTGGCTAGAACGGTTCTGACTACGCAACCATCAAGTGTTGCTAGCGAGCGAGTATTCAGTACCGCCGGGAAATATTTTTCCGCAAAACGATCTAGTCTTGCTGCAAAAATGCTGTGGCGGAGATTTTCCTGCATGCCAATTTCACCTTTTTAAAAACTTGGAGTTCATGATTGTTGTCAAATGACCACAAACTTCGAAAAGAATTTAACTCGTTAGTGTTGTACCGATACAATATTATTTTGCTGTAAAGAGAACCGTTTTTATCAGTTGTGGGAATTCAAACAATATAGTGATGTATGTAACATAATGAGTAAATATTTGTTTCTTTGCAAATAAACACACAAAGTGTAATGGAAATGAAAAAAATAGCATAAAATACAATCGCGCTCGGTCCTACAACCATGTCCTAAATGTTTCTTCGTCGACACGTCACCTTCCGCACTTCTTTCATCTTGCGCCCTCCCTCCTTCGCTCCCATCGCCTCTTATCTCCGCCCCATTTTCCGTGCTCCTCACATCTGCTTATTCCGTGGCGAACGCCTGAGGACCACTCTCTTCCCCTTTTTTCACTGCCCAGTCCTCGTGTCTCCTCGCCTCTTCAGTCTCGGACCCTCTCCTCATATTCTTGACCATTTATAGCACCCGATCAGGAGCTCAAAGCAGATTCAGTTTTATGCTACCAGGCGGAAATCATTTTGCTTGGTCCAGGTCTCCAGCGGTCTTCCTTTATCCAACTTCATATATTCTTCCTGTGCGTATTGCAAGGCAAGAAAATGCAATTGTGTGTACAGTTTGGATTTTATTTTTACTCTTTGTTTTAGGAAACTCAATTTGTCGACAAGAGAAAGAAAGCAAGAAACTGCAGAGTAAGTGATTGGCAGTTAGCTCACTAAGTCACTACACTACTTCTTGGTTGATGATCCCTGATAGATCTTGCATTTCGCTTGCTCAGGTCTTCCTATTTTTCCTCTTTATATAGATACGCGTTGCAGCGGAAGTATGAGCATTCCCACAAAAACGGATCTTCCATAGTAGACACTCTACCAGTATTCCGATATATCTCTTCTTCGCTGTTTTAGGTGTACAGTACAGTATATTCGAGTGGTGAAATCTTGATGTCACAATTTGAAAAGGCAGTGATATTTCAATGGCCAGACTCTAGCTAAAAAATAAAAATTAGACAGTTCGAATTTCTTTCACCTCTAAGGGATGGTCCCCTCATTTTGTTTTATAGGGTTGTGTTTCAATTTAATTCGTTGTCCGACCTCAAAAACATAATTTTCACTAAGTTAATTTGAACTTTATCCGTGGTATTGATGTTGGTGGTGGATGTGGTATTACCAGACCCTTTCTTAAGTTTGAGGAAACTATATACACAGCTATGCTAATATGGCAACGACTTGAAAAAGAATTGACCTCTCGCCTCACTCCGTCCTCTCGCGATCTCCCTCCCCCTTCTCTCTCACTCCTCTCGCTCTTCTCGCTGCTCCCTCTCTCCTTTCTCTCCCTCCCTCTTTCCTCTCGCTCTCTTCCCTCTCGATGTCACTATCCTTTCTCTCCCCTCTCTTTCCCTCACCCTCTTTCTCCTCTCGCTTCCGTCCCTCTATCTGTCACTATCCTCTCTCTCCCTCCCTCTTCTCTCCCCACACTCATCTCTAGTTACACTAACTCTCTTTCTCTCTCTCACTCTCTTCTCGGTCTCTTCCCCCTCTCTGTCACTATCCTCTCTCTCCCCTTGCTTCTCTCTCTTTTCCCTCACCCTCTGTCTCCTCTTCCTCTCTCTCTCTCTCCTCTCGCTTCCCTCCCCCTATCTGTCAATATCCTTTCTCTCTCTCCTCGCTCCTCTTCTCTCTTTTACCCTCTCGCTCTCCTCCCTCTCGAAGCCACTATCCTTTCTCTTTCCTTGCTACTTTCTTTTTTCCCTCACCCTCTGTCTTCTCTTCCTCCGTCTCTCCTCTCGCTTCCCTCCTCCTCTCTGTTACTATCCTCTCTCTCTCCCCTCGCTCCTCTTCTCTCTTTCCTCTCGCTCTCCTCCCTCTCGATGTCACTATCCTTTCTCTCTTCTCGCTCCTCTTTCTTTTCCCTCACTCTCTCTCTCTCTCTCCTCTCGCTTCGGCCCCCCTATCTGTCACTATCCTCTCTCTCCCTCCCTCTTCTCTCCCTCCCTCTTCTCTCCCTCCCTCTTCTCTCCCTCCCTCTTCTCCCCCCTCACTCATCTCTAGTTTGCCTACTCTCTTTCTCTCCCTCGCTCTCTTTCTTCTCGGTCTCTTCCCCCTCTCTGTCACTGTCATCTATCCTCTCTTTCCTCTCGCTGTCCTCCCTCTCGATGACACTATTCTATATCTCTCCTCGCTCCTCTCTCTTTTCCCTCACCCTCTCTCCTCTCGCTTCCGGCCCCCTATCTGTCACTATCCACTCTCTCCGTCCTATCTCTCTCCTTCCCTCTTCTCTCCACTCACTCATCTCTAGTTTCCCTAACTCTCTTTCTCTCCCTCACTCTCTTCTCAGTCTCTTCCCCCTCTCTGTCGCTATCATCTCTTCTCTCTCCCCTCGCTTCTCTCTCTTTTCCCTCACCCTCTGTCTCCTCATCCTCTCTCTCTTCCCTCCCCCTTTCTGTCACTATCCTCTCTCTCCTCTTCTCTCCCTTCTCTTTCCCCCTCTCTCTCCCTCCCTTTCTCCTCTCGCTTCCCTCTCCTTTCTGACACTATCCTCTCTCTCCCTTTTCTCTCTATCGCCTCTCTCTCCCTCCCTTTCTCTCTCCTCTAGCTCCGCTCCCCCTCTCTGTCACCTCCTCTCTTAGAGTGGTGACATTGCTCAAATACCACCACAATACATATAATCGAATTTCCGAAACACTTACTTTTAAATTTTTATGCTCTTCATAACTAAAAGAATACATTTTATGTTTTTTTTAAAATATCAATCGTGATTAACCAAATTGGAAAATGCTACTATTTGACGTTCTGCTATTCAGCGGTAATTATCTGAAGTAGTAAGTCAAAATTAATAAAGTCAAACATTTGTTCAACTGTAAGTAAAATATTAAATTGTTTTTTCCATTTTGTAGAATGTGTAACTTTGTTTTTCCAAAGTATATGAAGATGTAAAGGGGTTTGTAGAAGGACTAGCTCTCTCTCTCTCTCTCTTTCTATCTGGCTGGTTTACATTACATCCTAACGCATCGGTAAGGGGAAGTGGAACATCATTGTATGTACAGTATATATAGGGATTTATATTGAGTGCGTGGTCAGACGCCAAAAAATCTCGGTATAAAGGAAAATGAATCTATGTACTCCCTAACTGTAAATATGAATAAGAATACATCTTCTTCTTGCTAAGATCCAGCACACTACTATTTAATCGATAGACCACCCAATATGGCAACTTGAAATAGTGCAGGACTAGATCAAGGAAGCCGCAAAGTCAATTAATTGGACCAAGTTTAGCTGTCGTAGAGTGGAGCGGTGTAAATGAAGATTATCAAGTAATGTTAACAACTTTATAACTTTAGAAGTGGCGTTCTCGAAGATCGCGACAATTCTAATGCCAAAGGAGATGTCAGGAGAATCGGAAAAGTCACTATTCTTGGTCAAAAAGGAGGATTACATCTAACTACGATAAATTTTACGATGAGAGTTATGGAACCATAATTCTATGTTATTAACTGATGAGTGAAATATATTTTTATGAAGTCGTTGAACTCTGAGGATTACGATTTGAAACTGACATACAAAAATGTTCCTGCTAATTTTGCAATCGTCCCAGCTCAGACGAGTGTGTTCCAGGAGAACCGAAGTCGTTGAACTCTTCCCCATAGGCATTGTATACGGCGTGTTGTTCTATTTTACACCTACAATACACGTATATGAAAACACTTCAATATATGTCGTCGGTACAGGTCTGCCGCACGCTATATGTGCCATGCGAACGAATGTACACTATATGCGTTGGTGTATGGAAATTTAAAGCGACGATCCAGCTTCCCGTAGCACAGTGAGAGAAAGATCCTGTCCTTAAGAAACACCTGCGATATGCAGTTATAATGTACAGATGTGTGCTAGCCAAATCTGCCTGATACGAAATATCGATTTTTCATTTTCTCTCTCCTACTCTTCTCGATCAGCGGCTATTATAAACAGCGTACTTTTCTGGGTAAACCTTTTGCATTGAAATCTGTACGTCACCTAAATTTTAGATACACAAATATCGATCTCAAACTTGTTTTGGGAAGCATCATCAATGATTGCTTAGCAGGAGTGGCCGTGGGTGCATCCATAGGAATGTTTTCCTATTCCTACTGTCCCTGTCTTCATCATTCTCTTACTAATTCACTCATATCTTCTTTCCTCCTCTAATTCTTCAAGTCATTCATCCAGGCTGTTCTCGGTCTTCCTTTCACTCAATGATTCTTCTATTACTCTTCTTCGTCGTATGTGGTGGCTAAAGAATTAACACCTTTTCGCTTTTATAATACTCGTATCCACAAAAAATCTAACCGGTCTCTCACACATGTATCCCCAGTCTTTTCAATGACGTAGCCTACTTGCTTCTCTTTTTTGTTTCAAGTTAATCGTTAAGCAGACTACTATAGCATTTCATTTCAAAAGCTTTGAAAAAATGAAAGGCGATGTGATGTTCTAAAAATAGATTCCTGGTAAATAAACCACAACTGACGCCTTTTTGTCATGGAATTGCCACAAACTGCATTTGAATTTGTGCCTAGTAAAAATAGAAGCAGTGTTGTCATACCTTCTTGTTTTCCTATTGGCTACTGGACAAAGGAAATTCCCTTCTATTTGAAGAAGATCTCAATTTATTTGAAAAGACTACTATAGAATTGTAACACATTGATATTCACAGCAGACGTACGAAAGAACAGACCGAAATTCAACGAGATGTCACTGAAATACTGGAAATGACATGTTCGTGTTTGTGTGTATGTAGAAAATAATGCAGAGATTACAATACGTTATATACAAACACAATTTCTTTACATAACTATAGGTCACCTTTCTTTGATTTCTGCTTTTAAGAATAATAACCCTTCTCCAGCTACTGTAGTATATTAATATGCTCAATAGGACAGTAAATACGGTAAATGTTGTACGTCATGTTGAAATCGAGGCATACTCCTGTGTGATGAGGTATTATTGAAATTGTGATTCAATCCATCTATTATGCAGAACTACTCATACCGCCCGACCTGACGCAAACTGTGGTAACTATCAAGAATCACAACGCGGTCGACATCCCCCCAATGACCACCAAAGTCTCCCTGCCGCCCGAGCCCACCTACAACGGCTTCAACACCGCCCTGGCCCCCTCCAACACCTACATGAGTCTGGACAAGGTGTCGGGCCCACCCCAACTGCCCTCTCCCATGGTCACTTCGGGGATAATGGCAGTCGGCGGTGGCGGCCCTCTCCCAACAGGCGGGCCGGGCGAACCGGCTCCGCGACCTCCATCGGCCCTCTATCACGAGATGTCCCTGGACCATGGCTCTCACGGGACAGCCCTAGCCGCCTTCATTCCGCCCAGTCTCGACGCTGACGCGGTCGCCTGGGGAACCATTTCGGCGGCTGGAGGTCGTCTCTGTCTGCCTGCCTCAGGTAAGTGTGTTTGGGTGATTGGCGACGTCATGCTGGTAGTCAATGCGATTAATCGTTATCTCCATTGTCCTCATCAGTCAGTTGTTGTTGTTTTTGTAATTCCCGGTTGAGGGTATGTGTCGCGAACCAACACCCCGAAAGAGAGCGAAACGAAAGAAGACTGCTAAGAGAGAGCAGAAAGAGAGGAAAATGAAAGAGAAAGAAACCATAGAATGTCCCGCGGAATGCAGCACTTTGCCTGTCGGAGGAGGACACCCCGACACTAGAAGGCGGCTGAATGAAACAGACAGATCTTCTGGAAAGAGAATATTCATATTTCTTGAAGATATTTTCCTCTCAGGTTTGGACTAAATACTGATTGGATTGGAGTAGCATCTCCAGCTTTGGAGTATATTTAGACGATTGTTTTTCAATTATACTGCTCCAGTTTAATATCCGTGTGGGTTTTGCATGCTGTTGGCTATATCTGTCTCTTAGGCTTTTCAATACCAAGTTGGCAGCTGTTTTTATGCAGGTGTTCCCTTATAGCCTCAGTTAATTCGCCCCTGCTTCCACATCATCTTCTAGTAGAGTCCTTCTATGAACTGTTTCCCATCTCTTCTATATGCATTTTATTGTTCCAGTTTTTGGTACTTATTTTGTCTTTTTCCCTGCTGCTTTTGAGGCTGTAATCCTTCTCATTTGTTGGTCATATGGTAGGAGAAATGGCGTCATATTACAACAAAACTGGTTCATATCACACGATTTTCTTCTGGCGCAAATTCGCAAGGGAACATCGCAGGGGAGGAGTGAGAAGTGAGTGTATATGAATGCCTAGACCCCTGTTTGTTGCTAGATCCGAGAGGAATTGGGGAATGTGGCCGTGACAGATTGTCAGAACATTATCATATGGAACCTATAAAACGCGACTGAAATCCACCGCAGGCCGTCTTGGGATATTTGAGAATAATAGTACATAGAAATTAGGTACTCTATATCCCGCATATGTATGATTCCAGAAGTAAGTTCGAATGTTGTCTTGTACCCCTTAAGTGTTGTCTTTGGAATTCAAACAAATACATTCTCAGTAGTAGTATTTTTGCATAATTGAATGCAGAAAATGGGAGAGTGGAGCTACTCTATGAGAATAGAACTTGCAGCTATATCAATACTAGCTCTGGAGCTGATTCAGAAATATCAGAATTGGACAGTCATCACCATCTTCAACAACTCACAGGCAGGAATTGAGAAACTGAAAGTAGGACCTACCACTGGTACCCACTGATAGGAAGAAAATCGGAAAAAAGCCGGAACACTTGTATCAGAAATAAATCGGGAAGAAAGTGGCATATTTTACGTAACAAACTCCAGATTTCAGCAATGATTTTCTTCGAGGGTTAACTTCAAAATGGCTTGTCGTTGACGCTCAGGCAGACCACTGTGTTGTGAAAGTCGAGTGGGGGGAGGGGGGTGGAGTCAGAGGAGCTACGTGAAAGTCCTTGGTGAGTCATCATCATCCATTCCCTCGCCGTTGTCTCTATAGCTATATGAACTTGAACTCTGATCCTCCTACGGTCAATTACCGCACTTACGGGACAGCGGTTCGCAAATTGGCAGTTCCCACTCCTCTTCCTTCTCCTCTTGCATCTTCTACCGGTCCTCTCCTCCTTTACAAATGTGTCTCGCTCGGGTAATCTCTGAGACAGACTGATGCGATGATCTGCATCTTCAGACGTCATCTGGGTGTCTCCCAGTTGGAGAGATTGGATAACAGCTCGCCGCCTCATTATCACCTGATTTAGTTTGGACCACCAGCTGCTGCGTCTGACCCCCAGTGAGCTGCGGAACTCTGACTAACCACACCCGCTCCGTCGAGAGTTTTTTAGAGAGCAAAATATCTTTATATATGTTGTTTAAAACTTCCTTAATGTAAGTCCAACGATTCGTCCTCGTCCCCTCCTTACCTTTCTCTGGACAGATCGACCCTCTTTTAGATGCTGCAATGTCTGCCTACTTGGTTTAATTATGTTCACGGAAAGTTTCGCCTAAAACCAATATCAAATTCTGAGAAAATCCTTCCTGTTAAATCCGGCTGTGAATTATTTTTTCAGCATTCCCACATGCTATACTACTAAGAGTAGTGTAATATTATGTGAAAATATATGTGGAGACTTCATCAACATTGGAAGCACATGACACGAGAGCGAAGAAAACGGAGAGAAGTGTCTTACTCGTGGTCATCCTTTGTCGCCCCACCTCGAAGATGATGGTGATGATACCATGTTTGGTATTTTTTCTAAAATGTTATAAATCATTTGAATTATGCATGATATTGTATCGGAAACCGATCGTGAAAATTTGATATAATACATGTTTAAATTCGACTTCGTTTTCATTTTTTCTTACGATTACAGTGGTTTAAAGACTGTCCTTAGAGTTTTTTATTTAATGAAAATAGTTTACTGGTGGTACAACAGATATCAAAAAGCGAAACAGTTAAGTATTTAAAATTTGCTTAGATTTCGATGTTTTCCTTTTGGCCGCTATAGAAAGATCTCCAGTAAGGAGACTAAAACCTGAAAATGCAAGTTCAACTTGGTTTTAATTACTATGTCTTAGGGTATAGAAAATATTTTTTAAAACATTTTAGTTAACTTTCCGCGTGCGCACTTTCGTGTACCATATACTGTATACTATAGATGGGGATAAAAGAGAAGATAAACTGGCCGTAGTCGGAGAGAAACTTCTGCTTCCAACGTCGTGCGCAGCCAGGAGAGGGAGCAGCACTACTGCTGTAGACAGAGAGAGAAAGTTGTTATTTCAGGTTTGCTTATTTTTCTAATCACGTGTCAGTCAAATAGCATTTTTACCTCCTCTCCGCTCTCCTCTGCCGCCTGGGTAAACACGCACAGTATGCTGCCTGACTGAAGGCTGCCTGGCGGAACTGTCAATTTGGCTGGCGGCTGCTTTACTCTCTTCCCTTGCCTGCTTCTGTCTGGTGGCGTTCCTATAGCTCTGGAACTCCACCGCACAGAATGCAACAGCTCAAGCATATACCACCAGAGGAATGGGCGGACAATAGGAGAGGTCTCTCTGTGTGTGCGCGCGGTGTTTCACAACTCGTTTTAATTTAATTTAATCAATCAGCACAGTCAATCAGTCAATTTGCTTGCCCTCTTATATGTGTGTTTATAGTTATTCTTTCTGCTTGGTGGTTTCTCTTCTCCAGGTGTCAGCTTGACGATTCCCCAGGGGGCCCTACCACCGGGAGCTAGTGAAGAGATGTTTCTTGCGGTGTGTCGCGAGAACAAGGACAGACCGGCAGTGAAAGGTAAGTGAGTAGTAGTTGATTGTAATCGCGTGCGCTGCGAGAGCACCTATATAGGGGCAGCTGGCAGGCAGATTGATAAAATATTTATTTTCTATGTAATATGTAAAATGCTATATCTCGGAATGTAACCAAAGCAATATCAGTTGTAATAAGGGTGCGCTTAAACAATATCGTTTAATCTGCGAAATGTTTGTGATTGATCGTTTTTCAGATTTGACTTTTAAACTAAGCAATAAATAAAAAATGGAAAATGCAATGACTTTATTCAGTGATGATTTCACTGCGGCGTAAAGTGTTCTTTAACTTCACGAAATTTCATTGAAATCGCATACCAAGAGTAGGTATAAAAATCAAGTAATCTTCGGTAGTCTCAAAAGGGTCTGAAAACCCTTGAAACAAAACCTGTGGCACCCATATGGATGAAACTTAATCAAAATATATAGAGCATGTTGTACCCAGCCATTAAAAGGATGGGACCGAGAATTTCAGATGCAAGAAGGCGTCTGACCGTGTGTGGTACATAGCACTCTGGGACACTATAAAAATGCATAAAACTAGATCAAAGCTACAGTAGGATTCCGACAGTGATGCATTCTTTTGCCGTCTCTGTTCAATCAACTCTTCTTGGAGAGAATACTGACTGATGCTCTTGAAATAAAATGCAGCAGCAAGACAATCAACAATCTCAGATTTGATGCCGACATTGATCTGCTTATGGATAATGAAAAATATATCTTAAAGAAATCACTGAGAGGCTCGACACGACATCAAGGATATATTGCATGGAGATAAGTGCTGAAAAGAGAATGACTATAGATGATTACAAGGAATTGTAACCTCAACTTCGATGAAGACATCATGGTTGGAAATGAAAAATTAGAACAAGTAAAGTCCTTCAGGTATCTAGGAGCCATCATAACAGAATACTGCTATAATGGCTAATGCGAAAGAGAAATTAAATTCAGAATAAGATTAGCTACGGGGGCTATTACAAGATTTGATAACATATGGGAAAGAATGGAACTAAAGTTAGAGAAGCTTTTGGGCAGCTCCACAACTACAACTGATTGCCTTTCACATATGCATAAATTTTGTAAAATTTTACTATATCTATTTAATATATATATATATATATATATATATATATATCGATTTCCATTGCTTTAAATTTAAAATTTAAAATTTCGATAGTATGCTATGCAAATTTATTTCTAGAAAAGTTACAATTTACTAGCGGAGGTACCCGGCTTCGCTCGGAGGATACATAGGGCAATCAAATATCAGGACACAACCAAATTTTCAAGTAAATAATTGTATTCTGATGATTCAGTAGGCAAAAAACGAAGAGGAGAAGTAGGTTACGAAATAATTTCTTTGGATCAAAGCGGGGTCAACCCGAAAGGGGGCTAATGGGCTTAAAACCTGCCTAGCCATAAATAAACCACAGTAGAAGTGACCACTAGAAATGTGTCCAAATTTACTTATAAATTTCGAGGTGTACTACTCTCAACATTATTAGTAGTAAAATAAAACTGTAGGATGTTTTTAAATATCCATGGTTTCAAATTATTTAAATTGTTTCATTATATTATAAAATAATTAAAAATGTATTTTAAACCAGGAAAAACATTCGCAAGATCCTGCTGATTGGAAATCTGCCCTTAGTTTCGCTCTGGGATCAACCGTTCAAAATCGATGCGCAGACACACGCACAGACAACATCTACTTTGCATATATAGACATTCGCGCATTTCGTGGACTAACACTCGTTCTACGAATATATATATATGATTTAAGAAGCAGTCAGTAAATAGAGACAGTCATTGCATTTTGTGTTTTTATATCTGTATATGCGTATATAGGCGGTGTAATTGCGTTCAATTGAATTAAACATTTACTATAAATAAAACAGTTTTTTGGTAGCTGTACCAAATCCCCGTGGTAACTACACATTTTGTGCGTGACTACACGTTTGAATAAAAACTGTCATAAATGAAATAAGCGGTATTCTTTTGATAATGCACTTCAATTATTCCGCCGCTTTATACACGCGACAATGTGCATGCTTCTTGTATTATTGCCCACACACAATGTGATGTTTACTATAATCCTTCCTCGTGTAAACGCGATCATCCGGTTCTCTGTGCATCATTTTGGGAATTTATTCTATTGCATGATATTTTTCGAGCGAATGTCTGTGTATACGGTATAATTGATTTCCATAGTAAACAAAGATACGGCTGTTGTCTGAGCCGTCCATTCTTTCGATTTGATTCCAATGGGCGGAGGGGCATGACACAGACACTGACGCACATACATGCGTTTCTCCACGACCTATACAACATGCTGCCAGAAATATTCAATAAAATTCCAATTTCAATTGAACAACAATCACCGGATTTCTAGTTGATATTTTTTCTGTTTGTGGTCGAGAAAACCGCTTTTACGAGGACATGCTGTATATGCTATATGTGGGGAAAAATTTGCGTGAAATAACTTTTCGAGTTACAATTGCTGTATAGTTACAAATAACAAGTTATTTGCGAAACAATAAATTTCCGACACTTGGTCAACAAATAATTATGTTAGCCGCCCCATGTAAGACAGCCGTACAACATTTAGGAAACTTCCGATAAGAATCTGAATAAACAGAATGGGGATATTATCCCAAACGGACTGACACACATTCTACTGTCTCATGCGCGACATCTACTATATTTCTTCGCAGACTTGTTCACAAACGGATTGTCCGTAAGTTTCTACGGATTCGACACTTGAACTACTGTACATACGGACTACGAAAATGTGTAGTTAATCTACGGATATTCATTTTCTCAGCTTATCGAAAATATTGTGCAGTCTAGCATTGGATGATTGATATAAGCGTGTTCTCAGAAAGTGGGAATAGTGTATATTGCAAATGTGGCTATACACGCAACTAGATTTTATAGTGTGTAGAGAGCGTGTGCCTGTCAAATCATTTTGGGAGCAGAAAGAAGTGCAACTAGAAACACAGATGACAATAAAGAAATACATAAAAAATACTGTCGTACGGCGCAAGATATAGTAAAATTGTCCCTTGATGGATAATTGTATAGTACACATTCACGCATACAGCGCGACTATACCGTAGATACCATATTGGATGTACTTACAAGTCGAAACGACTGTCTCCTTCCTCAAGTCACCAACAAACCATCTCTATACTAGCTCTTCCGGGCCTACACCACCAAGGTTTTTGATGCAGTGTTGACATTCTTGCAATCCGAAGCCCCAGGCACTCACGAACTTTGACGATTGCTCCAAGTATTGTGTCCTCCATCTTCTCCCGCTTCCTCACCCCGAGCAGCACAACCGGGAAGTCAGTTCACGAGATTGGTTTCGAAGAAAGAGATGAGGATATTGTGATTGGCCTAAGATCTCGCGAGTTCATCGTGGACAAAGGGAACAATCTGGAAGCAATCTGAAGTAGAGTTTTACGGCAACGTTAAACAATTCTTCATTGCGACTGGCGACTACCTCTTAAAGAACCTTCCACTCCTCGACCATGTTCTGCAGCATGCCGAATTTGCTGATGTCTCTCTTCAGAAGTTGGACAGTATTGGTCCGAACGGCTTGAAGTCCTTCATCAGATAATTTTCAAAGATGCTAACTGACGTTGTTTCTGAGGACGCCATCGTGGAACAATTTCGTACTTATCAGGCAGTACGTGGTTTGAAATCGGTAGGAGTTTTTCCGATTTTTACCAACTCTCTCTTGTCATGCTGCTATCCTATTCATCCCTTACACCAGTGCCAACTGCGAACGCATCTTGCATCCGGAAGAAGCGGATATAGACCAACAAATGTCAATGGGCACCGACACTCTTGAGGCATTGATGCTGTTGAAATCGCGTTATGGGGACATATCAACGTGTGTAAAGCACTCTCTGGTTCAGCGTAATTGAATTGTCTGAAATCTGCGCACTACAAAAACACTCATTAACTTGTGTGACGTGTGAACTATACAATTGTCTCTATTATGAAATGTGTAAAGTTACAGTTTCTAACACATGTTCTTAAGCTAAATGACGGACAGCTTGTAGAAATTACGGACAAAATACGGATTTCAAAATGTGGTGTCATTGAAACGCCTTATCTGCTAGAACCATCCACACGTGAAGTTTTTCATAGTGGTCCTTATAGCTTCTACGAATGATTATATAATTTTGAAATTACCATAAGCCCTGAGCTATAATAATGAAATCAAGGTCATTGTTACTGTGCGAATTAAATTTATCGACTATTTTTTTAAATCAGATAAATTGAATTAATAGTAATTCATATTTTGTGAATATCAGTTGCTGTACGTACTTATAGAACAAATGACAAAAATGCATTAAAAATTCTATAGATTTTAATAAAATTAGGAACACAAGACAACACTCTGATAAACGGAGGTTTTTTGTTAAGCAAATGGCGTATCATATAGCAGAATCACCCCAGATTTTGTCTCCTGCTCATATCGATTTTATATTGACTCTGTACTTTGTGGCATGAAAACCAGATAATTTAGGGGGGTCCGGACCCTATATGGCGTTCCCAATGGGACCGCCACTGGGAGGCGGGGCAATAGTTGCAACTTGGAGAAAAATGAAACGTCCATTTTGTTTTGTTGCATTATTTAATAATGACCTTGACAAACATATTTTTTATTTAAACAATATTGAGTTTCGCCAACTCTATTAGTCGCAAAGTATAAATAAAAAGTATGTTTGTCGATGTAACTAATAAATATTGCAATGAAACAAAGCGTACGTTTCATCTTACGCCGTCTTTCAACTTGTCCCAATCTTCCCTATATTGAGTTCTCCTATCTCTATCCAAAAACCCGACGCTTTTTAACTGTCTGCCTTTATATATATACTGTATATTACAGAAAGG
>JAUYWV010022788.1:0-16908 GCA_032274565.1 Nematoplana nigrocapitula
TGAATGCTAGCTGTTACAGTAAATCCATTGATTTATTTCATTCTCTCAAGGTAATTTGAATTTGCCGTGAGTAGAAATTAACTTGCTACAAAGGTCCTTAATATTAATGCTCTACCAGTTTCCTTTACCCCGCTATGGAAAAAACATAATTCGCAACATGGTGAAAACGCTTAGTTTTACACCTTGGGAAAAAATTACCCCTCGGGCTGCGCTACGCTTCGCCCTCGGGATAATTTTTCCCCGCGGTGTAAAACACGTCTTATTTCACCCTAGTTGCGAAAATAGTTATTAAATGTTCCCTCTTAGATATTTGTATTTATTAAAGCATCAGCTGAGATCTGCCTTAATCAGTCTGCCTCTGACCAACCTTTTGTATTTTTTACAATAAACCAAATTATTATTAAAATCTATATGTTCCGCCCACTCCAACCAAAAATGTCGCCGAAATAATCACCTCTCGCGGTTTATACCCATTGTAATAGCCACTGCTTAAAACTTGTAATTGGCCAATGTTGCTCAATATCATCCATTCGAAAAGTATTAGATCGAATGAAAGTATGTTCGATTTTTTTATTTAGTCCAAAATAAATGAATTGTTAGAGAAGTTAATTAAAATAGGGGTACAGGATCATCCATTACAAAGAAATGCAATCATCGATATTAGAAAAACCAGATGGGCCGAACGGCACAATGCATATCAACATTTTTTGATCAAAGTTATGTCTTCATTGTGCAAGTGTTGGAAGTCATCGGATATAATCTTCATGGAGTTAAGCACGAAGGCATATTTTCTGATTGGGATGCCAGTAACAAAAATGAAGCCCAGCAATTTGAATTACTAAACAGCATTATAAACTTTTTTTTTATTATCAGTTTCCATACGACTTACAAATATCTATATATCTCAGCATAAATAGACAACCTATCTGTCATGGTCCATGGATTTCTTTTTCCTTTTCCGTTGTGACAATAAATTGTTAGTTTGTTTTATAAATGTTACTTAATAAACATTTTAAAGATTTGTTCCGATTTTTGATTCGTCAACCCTCCACAGAAATTCTTGGCTACACCCATGCGTATAAGTAGTGATAGCACTTGATAGTCGTTTTTGGGAGCGTATTATATCCGGTTACGCCTTACAGTTAATACAAGTCCAACTCATTAGATACTTTGGGAAGCTCACGGACACTTAATTAATCATCTTTGTCCTGGAGTTGTTGATTCACCCGATTGGCAATTTTCAACTGATTCTGTCAAATCGTCCTTGTTTTCCTGAATAATCTTCAGTTTATCAATGCGACAATGCCTGTTTAAAGTAAGTACTGTACGTAGATTATCTACAATTCTTAGATTGTCCACCGATAGAAAATCATTTCGCTTAGTCGGACTTCTCAATTTTTCATTTACATAAAAGTAGCATGTGAACACGGAACGTTCTACTCACGATTTCTTAAATCGAACAATACAGTTTGGATGCCAGAAGCGAATTTGGAGACAAAATATTCTCCACTTTTAGAAATCTATGAAGAACTACAAAATTTCATTTGACCGATCGACATTTTTCAATCAAACAAGCTATAATTCCAGACCATAGACTGAGTGAGTCAGTGTCCGCAGTTGTCTGGTTTTTTCTATATGTTGAATCGTAGTATAGTAGTTTGTGGAATTTGATGATAACGCCTATTTAACAGCAAAAACAAGAGAACAGAAAGGCCATGCCAGACAAACAAGAGGAATGACAAAACAACAATGACACCAGTACGTCGGTGAGGACACACTGAGAACAGTGGAGAGGAGTTTCCATATCTTGGTCTGATAATAAACAAATAAGTGACTTGGAAAACAGAAGTGAAAAAAGAACCACATCAATCGAACAATAAAAACTAAACAAACTCTGGAATATAGAGTCATCAAAACAATTGGAAGCCAAACTGATCATCATAGAGAACACACTAACCTGTATTTGAACTGAGGTTTTAGAGGATAATTTTTGGCATTAGTTGGAGAGACAACCGTATACAAATGAATCAGTGTTGGAAGAGTTGGAGCAACAAAGATTGGTGGAAACGGCGAGGCAAAGCAAGATGCAATGCTTTCGACATGTCAACATAAAAAACTAACAGTCGCAAAAAACCAATTATGCATGGGTATGTCGGGCGGCCTAAAAAAACGAGTGTCGATCTACAAATATAGACGAGCAGGAGTGCGACAAAATACACAAAAAGGCAGATGATCGGGACTAATGGCAAATAGTGGTTTCAAGTACAGGTGCAACAACGGTCATTCAGTTTCATCGCGGAGATCTCAGCCATCCGCGCGGCCCTGACCTGAGCGGTTGGGCACAGAGACATCTGCTGTTTAACCTCCATCAGTCCTCTCGGACTCTCTTTCATCCCTGTCCCTTCTGAACTCGGGGCAGTGTCTTCTTCTCACTTACAACCTCTATCTGGTCATCCCTCAAACGCCTTGACGGCATGGGTGGAACGGTAAAACGTCACTCATCCCTTCGGGGCATATGACAACTCCTTAGCGAAAACCAGCGCCACCTCTCAACGCTACAATCCCTCACTCTGCCTCCTCCTCTTTCATCAGCTACCACTGTCTTCTTTCCCCCTGGCGGTCTACTCTTCGCAACAAACCTTTAGTCCACCAGATTACAAATATTTCTGCTTCCCAGTTCTTCCCGTTGCTAGTTTTCGCTTTAACGGGCCTCCACCCCAAACTTGAATCCTGCCTCCACCGGATTGGTAAATCCTATTCCCCCTCTTGCACTTTCTGCGGAGAAGGCCAGCAAGACCTTTCTTGTATACTTCTATCTTTGGCTCTCCGCCTTGCCATTTTTGGTGAGACGGTAGCCTTCTTGACCTGTGGAGACGGTCGTGGGGAGTTGCCCGGTTACTGGGCCTCGGCGGCCGCGCGCTGCTCACCCCCCCCCCATTCTCCGGAAGGAGTCTGGTAATTCCAATCCAATCAACAACGGTCATTTAGGCTAAGAGAAATGACGGAAGATTAACTTATTAACCAATCAATGGATTACTATTTAATATTTATTCTTCTAAAGTCGACTGCTGTGATCAGTTTTAGAAGATATAAAAAGACGTTTAAAGTAGGTACAAACAAATATACTTTTCAGGTTATCACGGCATACAAAATATTCAAATAATCAGCATAGAGAACTTTTTAAACAGTCAAGAAATGCATTAAAGGCTAAAATTATTCGCTCGTTACTAAATCTAGTTGTTCCTTAAGTTCAACGTAAAGTCGTTGCAGGTGGAGATTGAGGGCGAAGAGAGGAAGAAGCTCTTGGAGAAGAGTCCGTTTCGATATTCCCTGAAATTCAACCAGAAATAATGCTTTTATAAATCTCCTGTTGCGTATCACATCATCAGATTAACAGGCAGTATAATCGGAGTGAATGGCATACGGTATTACGAAATTCAGCAAATTATCTCATGTACTTCAAAGGGGAATGAATGTACGACGGAGATACGTACCATGATTTGGTCCTCCCATGCTGACCTTGTCGAACGATGCACAGGTCCCAAAAGGTTTTCACAGACCACACGCAGACGATGCTCCTCTCCTAAACAAACAAAAGAACCGATCTGAAATCACACACTTTTTAAGTTTCCCGCTGAACACGCAAATTTTAAACGCGTCCGCTAACCAGGAATGCAACCAAACACTATCACTTGCAATAAATGTTCAAATCGAATCCTGCCACCAATAGAGATCGCATATCAATAGCAGGTATTGAATGACGTAGATTTGGCAGTCTTAAAAAATATACAAAGGTATCCTAAAACGGACCTTGTGGCTCCCAAAGCGTTCGTTTAATGACGAACAGCGCTCTGTGCGAGAGTTTCGCAATCGCGTTCGCGGGATGTTGATGCGCAGTTGCTTTTAAGGCGAGCAGTGCGTCGTGTCAGTTCTCTGTTTCGATGCACTCTCATTCTCTCGGCAGCCCGTGACTGGGGTCCATTAACCGCTTTTCTTTTCTTAGGCATTTTGTCACGAATTACAATCACTATGGCAACTTAATAATTTCAATGTAATTCAATTTCCAAGTCTGCTTGTACAGTATAGTAATTAGTTAACAAATTAATTTGAAAATGATTCATTCTTTATCAATATTAATGATCGATTGTTCTGGAATTCTGCAGAATGTTTTATGACTAAGTTATGTGAAAATGTGGTCAATTTTGTTCGAATCAGTAATGGAAATTTGGAGATATGGCGCATAAACGGGTTCCAACAAATCGATCAATAAATCAATAATGGGAAATGCACTATGACTGTGGTCAGTGGTGATTTCACTGCGACGTATGGTGTTCTTATCTCAACCAAATATCATTAGGATCGCGTATCAAAACAGGTACATAAAAGTGACGTATAGTTTTGGTAGCCTTAAATGGGCATAAGCCATAGTGCATGCACTGCCCTGCCCTGCCATTCAAAGTGTGGGTACAGAAAATTTCAGCTCTCTCCGATTAATGGTCTAGGTGGTGATAGCGAACACAGACAGACAATTAATTATCACATTCCGAGGATAACTAGTTTCGAATAACCTCAAGTAGAAGTACTAAAGGAAACGCATTCTTGATTTATCTGAAATGCACATAAAATACACATTTAACAGGGAAATCAACGAATGATAAACCCCCATTCTTAACTGTTCGTGTTTCTCACTCCGATGGTGACATTAATAAAAAAAACTCCACACACTACGGATGAGAGAACGTCAACAGTGTCGATGTTTTCAAGAGAGGCCGAGTAAAAAGCCGGCCTACTAGAACCACTTAATCCTCCAGGACGGCGAGGTGGAGTGTAGAAGATGTTAAGCGGTTGTGGCCATTCAGAGATTGACGAATTAGGCAAACGAACGATTCAGCCGAAGACAAGTGAAGTCATACTCCAGACCCAGCACGTACAATACGCACACCAAGTTACTCTCATAATTAACAACAATACACTCCCGACAGTCAAAAACCCAAAAGTCCTACGCCTCACATTCGACCGAAAAAACAGAAACGTGGCGGACCCCGGCGCAAACTATTAAGACGCGTCGAGGTCGGGGTCACCACACAGACAAGGCATACAAATTCTCGAGTATACTTGTTCTAAAATGGATTGCACAATGTGCGGAGAGGAGATTTTGATATTTTTCTCGGTAGATGTTTTCTGGAAGAAACTGTGTAATTCCATTACAACCACCACCATCACATACGTACCCAGTTCGACTAGATGGCGCACCCAGGCCTGCATCCAATAGCGATACTCCTGGGGAGAGGTCAGCTGCTCCGCGGCTTTCACCTGGCACTCGAGCAGATCCAGAAGGGCGGCTCGTCGAACTGCGGCATCCATGTTGGGCAGATTAACAGCTGTCGACAAGCTGAACGGGGCGAGGCAGAGGAGAGGGACCTTGGTTGTTGGAGTATCATTCGATGTGTAGATCAAAGTCAAACGCGGAGATGAAAGTATTGTACACGGAAAGCTATATTATACAGAGTGACAGAAAGAATGTCATTAACAACCTGGGACGGGATCCAAATTGTTGAGCCGACGCTAACCCACCACCCTGCGGTGTCTTCACTAAACTGGAGACCACCAGAGCACGAACTGGATCACCGGCATCAAAGAGTTCAACCCTGGAACAAAAGAAAAAATGTTACATTTGGTAAAAAGCTATGACTGATTAAAGTATACCAGAGTGTACAAAATAAGTATATACAAATTAATGAAACAATCAGTCAGTATAAGTCAGCATAAGAACAAGCAAACAATAACAGGAGTGGACGCGGAAGTGGTCGAGAGGTCATACAGCTAAACTAGGATAATTCATGTCACATTTAAATAGCATGATCCTGACAATGGCATCCAGTCACCGCGCGTATAACATGACTGAGTGAAATTAAAAGCGTCCGCTAGCTTCGAATGTAACCAAAAGGAACATCACTTGCATTACATTTACAGATCGCATATCAATACAGGTATATAATGACGCAAAGATATGAGAGTCTTAAAAGTTTATAAAAGACCATAAAACGGAACCTGTGGCTCCCACAGCGTTTGTTTAATGACGGGCAGCGCGTTGTTGAGGGTTTCGCTATCGCATTCGCGGGATGTTGATGCGCAGTGGCTTTTAAGGCGAGAAGTACGTTGTGTCGTTTCTTCGTTTCGATACACTTTCATTCTTTTGGCAGTCCGTGATTGGGAGCCTTTTTTACATTTTTCCGCGAAATACAATTACTACTGTATGTCAACTTTATAATTTCTATGTAATTCAATTTCCGAGTCTGCTTGTATATTTATTAGTTAACAAAAATTAATCAATATAATTTTTAAATGATTGATTCTTCGTTGCTATTAATGATCGATTGTTCTGGAATTTTGTAGTCTGTTTTATGATTAAGTTATCTATGTACAAATGCGGCAAATTTTCCCGAATCAGTAATGTAAATTTTTCGTTAGCTACATAGATACGACAGCAATTGGACAACGCGACTTATACACAGCAAAAGATACCCAGTGGATCGCTGCACTTGTTGACTAAATGATATTCAACTACAATACAGTATACACCCATCTGCTTGAACATATTAAAAACAACTTTTTGTAATACCGCGGAGATGTATTGTACACTAGTCGACAGTTACCATAAAACACGAAAGTGGCACTAACTATACTGTCCTACCATGCTCTCAAGTCGGCGTGGTAAGTGTAGGAAGATCCGTTGGAGAGTTGAATGACCGGTAAGCCCTGGTTCGTGAGATAGGCTGACTTGTAAGCCACGTCGGGATCTACAGAACGGAACAGAAACGGGAACATGCTTCTTTCTTTCTACACGAATGACATCCCATCTGCTACATTGGAAATTCTGTCATTACTCACCGCGTATCACAGAATAAATAGATTCATTTAACACTTGCTTCAGCGGTTCGACTGACCTGAAAAAAGTGTCGTTTCATGCTAGAAAAATTATTATAAAAATCGCATTAATCAGAACTACAGTGTCGGTAAAAGTTCGAATTCAGTCAAAACGGCGTCCGTGTATTCATTTGGTTATTGTTCGATCTGTTCAAACGATACATACCACCTAAACCATATACGCTTCACAAGGGAGTGTTGACGTGAAAACCTCGCTGATCCAAAGAGGAACACGACAGATAGTTTGCTACTTCAGACAGACCTGGACTTGGTATCTTTTCGAACGTGCAGAAACTACGACAGATAGGGTTGAAAGGGAATAATGTTGCAGGACCTTTGGTGCCATTTCGTGCTACAAACAAAATAATAAACGAAAACATGGCGGAGAGATCATGGTGCGACGTGAAGCAGTTGAGTTGTGTCACTGAAAGAGAAATAATGTCTGAGACGTCAGCGACAGCTGTACTAAATGACTCCAAAGCTCTGACTACACTTCAAAGTCGTGAGGGTTGGAAACCGTTATAAAAAAGGACATTAAATTGTGCACTGCTAACCTTTTGAATAAAAATCTATAAAGTGTTTGCAGAAACTATAGATTATTATGTAAGGTAAAGTTGACAACAATTAAATACCCAGAGCTTGTTGCTGTTGTTCACAGTTTTTGAGGCACATGTAATTGCGCTGTACCACGCCCACTGTAGTTGGGCTGACATAGCCTGCTCGTTCCTATATTAGTGCATGATCAGATTGCTTTTGTTGTTTCTTAACAGTTAAAGATCGTACAAGCACTGGACCAAATGTGAATTTAACGCAGAAAAAGGGAGGAACTGAAAGTAATAACACAGACCCTTACAACCACTGAAAGCGTGTAAGAGAGAGAAACAAGAAGAGAGTGAGAAGGAGAGGGAGAAAAAACGAGAGAGGATAGAAGAAGAGGAAAGGGAGGGGGAAGAATGTAAAAAGACGAAAGAGACGTGAGAGAAACCGTATAGGAGGTCCGACACGGCAGAGACAGGTGTCCACGCTGTTCCAAACCCAAATCCTCTCCAGGATTTGCCGGACGGCGAGCTCTTGTTGCCTCAAGGACCGCCGTGGAAATGCCCATTCCCGGGCTGTGTGAAAGTGGTCAAAACATGCAAAGCATTTGAGAATCATGGCACTAGCACCCATGACTGGTCGCTCCGACTTGGTCGACCAAAGCGCAAGGGTCTGACAAAGCTGGAGACCGCTGCTTTGGGTCGGTAGTGGGACTGTGCGTTTTTTGTTGGGCGGACCATCCCAAAGAGCCGTAAGGTTCAAAACCTCTCATTTACTAAGGAGGGAGGCCCACATAGGAGGTCCAGCGAATGCAGCAGCACTTTGCCTGCCGAGGCAAAATAGCCCTACAACGAAAAAGCGGTTGCATGAGTGCATATCCAGTGGTTGCAGTTTAGTTTGCGTAATATTATCGTAACGCATTGTAATTTTAAGAAAAATTATTTTTACACCAAATATATTGAAGTAGCACCGGCATAATATGTGATCATCAGAGTAGCAACCCACCAGACAACCAGCGCGGCTCTCTGAGAGAGCGCCATGATGTGATTGGTCGAACAGAACAGGCCGGTCGTCGGCGCATCCAATAAGAGAGGAGGAGAGAGTCTGGACCCGTTTGAGTCAATGAGGTGAAGTCGACCGCGGACATCGGCCACACAAATGACACTCCTAAAAACAAGCAATTCATTAGAGCGCAGACATGTCACCAGAGAAGAAAAAGGTAAACGTGGAGTTATGTGGAATTTTTTCTATCCTTACTTTTTATCAATCGATAATATAATTCTAAAAAATCGGTGCGGAATATTTCTAATTTAAATAAATAGTATATTTTATTTGGTGGTTACGTTATTAAGCTATCAATTCACAAAAGTTTTCATTTATATTTTTACACAATATAACTCTACTCTTAGTAGTATAGCATGAGAAATGCTTAAAAATAATTTACAGCCAGATTCCTGAAAATTGTCAGATGCAAAGTGTTTTACGCCTCAAATACAAGCTTCCATTAGAGAGGATAGTGATACGATGGCTGAAATTGGAAGGGGAAGTGTAGACCTATAAGGAAAGCGAATGTCATAAAGCGGGTAGAAAAAGCATCTTTCGAGACAAAATTGACGTAGTGGATATTACGATCAAAATACTATGGTTGTCTTGGTGCGTGAGAAAGATATGTTTTTTTTTGTTTGGCTGTCTTCATCGAATAATTGCGATATGGATTCCAAGGTCATTAGTACAAGACGTGTCTGTCTGTCTTATTCACAAAAGCTTTAGATAAAAGAATACTAAAAGTCCGAACCGTCAAGAACGTACCTTCGCGGGTATGGCGTGCGGGAGGGAGTATTGTGGCGGCAAAATGTCCCATGAAAAACGTCATGCCAGTGCAACCTATCTACAACCTGGCCTAGTGGCCTTGTTGATTCGGCAAGTGCTAAATCAAGTTAGTGTTACAGATACTACTTTGACGAACTCTGGTACACAAACTGATACGCATATGCATGGTAGTGATGCTGCTTACGCATCATTGGAGGAAAGTCAAGCGCTGAAGTGAAGAATGTGAGGACCAATGGTTGAAGAAGAGCCGAGTAAAGGATGGGGCGGTGATGCCTTGCAAAGTACAAGATTGAGGCATACACTGAAACCAGGAAAGGCTACTCTCATTCACCAGACTAACACATGTGACTTCAGCGTTCTCTCCGACTCCCGCATCTACCCTAGAGCCGCGCGAATCCCAGTACGCCACACACAGAGACCGCACCCAACGGCCATCACAGATTCGACAAGATCTCCCTGGCCCAGCTCCGCACGGGTTACCCCTGCCCCACCTTGCCGTTTATCTAAGCTCGACGTCCTATCACCCCACCCCACGGACCAGTGACACGTCCGGGAAATAGAAGAAGACTGAAGGTACATTCCTCTTACCATCCCTATGCCCATTGTTTTCTGTATACCTACCAGGAACTCCAATCTGCCCGACAGTGAACTCGCCGCGAGGAATCCTCTCCCATCGCATTCCTTTCCCTATAGACATTTTTCTACCAACTTTCTCCTCACGCAAGATTTCTCGGAAAAGTAGACTGGCACTATTCACCTTGTGCACACCATCGCCGTGATTGTCTGGGTGAGGTCCAGCTGCCAAATCTTCTGTCCCTCCTTGGTCCCGATAACTTGGTGAACTCCGGCCGAATTGGTGGACGCCTGGATCAACATACTGCCGCAACTGCACACCTTGTGCCCGTCGGACAGGGAGCATCTGGGCAGGGCCATCTGCATTGCACTGGGTTCTAGAGGGACAGAAGAAGTCGCCGAACACTGAATAAAAATCATTTCAAACGGAAAGCGATGGGCACTACTACATACCGTATGTTGATAGCAGTAGTAGAGTTATATCAGACCGCTGTATTCGCAACCAACCTCCTAAATCAGCCTGTGAAGTCATGTACAACAGAGGACTTTGGTAAAGCTCTGATACAGTGATAACAGTGTTGGGTAGAATTAAAATATTTCGTAATCTTCTTCCTCTTCTCATTTAGGGTCGTTTGGTACCGATGTCGTTCAGGGTCTCCACTTCTGCATCTTCCCGCCTTACTCCCGCTGTTTTCATGTCCTCTATTTCATCTGAACATCTCGGTTTTGGTCTTCCTTTTCCTTCCGTTCCTTCAATTTTATTCGTCATTGCCTTTCTGTATATCCAATCAGTAGCTATATATGGCCAAACTATCGCAATTTCCCTTCCCCATCTTGTCTCCTACTTTAACTATTCCCGATATTCTTCTAATATATATTCGCTCTACAATTTCTATCTGCAAGATACACCTCCCCTCCACCTCAGCATTCTTATATCTGTCCGTTCCAATTCCAGCTCTTCCTTGGTGCCCAACATTCACTTCCATACAATTACAGTCATGTATATTTATACACGTAGTTTTGCTGACAATTTCGCACAATTTCCCAATGGAATTTGGGAAATGTCGCCAAAATGTACTTTATTTATTTTTAATACGCCATGGTTAATAATCCTAGAAAGCGATATACTTTTTCTATTTTCGAACTCATTACTAGTAATTGCGCGCACCCTACAAATTAACTACGTACGTTTTTCAATGAATTTCGTCCAAGTGCTAGATAAGAAAATCCAAGCTGTTTTCAACGAAATGCAAACTATCGATTTATGATTTAAAATAACTGACGCTTTCGAAATGATGATTATTATTTACAAGTAATGCTGGATTGATATGGATTAACTTGCATTGGCATTATTAATTTTAGAATAAATAAACCTGACAAGGTGTAACAGAAAATTGATATTTTGAATTTAATTAAGATTGCATGTATAAAACAAATGTTGGTTTCAGTGTAGCGGAAAAATACAAGTCAAATTGACTTGCTCACTGATTCTTGCGCGCAATATCTTATAGCTGTTTTACTGCATATGCTGTTCATCTTTCCGTCCTCAATCTTGTAAACTTTTACAAAGCTCTTTGGATTGTCTTTCTTTCGTAAGTTAGGAATTTGTTAAATATAATATGTTCGCTGTCAGTACTATTCAGACTATTTTCGGAAACATAATTAGGCTCCGATACACATTATGTACAAGAAAAGAAGCACCGCTATTGGTTGATACAGGATCTTGTGAAGATTGGGGGAAAATGATTTTGTGGCAGGTAATTTTTACAGCTGAAGACCGCCTCGAGTGTAAAACCCAGCGATGATTCGCACGGCAGAGGAAAAACGAAGAGGGTCTCAGTTTCAGACCATCTCGGTTTTAGGCCATCCCCTACCACTGATGACAATTGTTTATGCCGGGCAGGGGTTGGTCTGCAGTTAATAAAACCCTTACTACTGTATATATATGGTGACATGGCATGGGGTTCATGAAACCTCCGCTTACCGCCGCGGACAGCTACAAATTCCTCCACTCCGGTGGGAGATCCGCCCTGAACAGACTTCTTGGCTACACCCTCGCCATCTTCGGCCGCCTCGGTGTCCGAATCCTCGAGAATGGTGGCCCAATGACGTCGTTTCTTGGCAATCGGAGCTTCCTCATGCTCATCCTCACCTTCGATGCGTTTCTTCTTTTTGTGGTGATGATGGTGCTCCTTCCGGGGCCGCCCGCGGTGCCTATCCGAGAAACAACAGATAATCATGCTAGACACATCTTTGACAGTTGATTTTCGCAAGAAAAAATGGTTTTGAGTCTAGCAACGAAACATCCGCCTCAGCGTCCGTATATTCCTAACAGCCAACTATCCGACAGCAGATTACATATTTATACATCCGCAAAAGGTTGTCGTACAATCTCCACCACTGACCGGCGAAGCACTCCGGAACACGAAGGCCGAGGAACGGATACTTAGCCCAAAGGTGAAATTAGAAAATCTCACAAGCTGGAATATCTGCTTTCTATTGTATAGCTTCATATAAAATTATTTGAGGGTTAAGCTTCCACTTTTAAATCTAAACTATGTTTATGTCGTTAAATACTGTACATAGGTACATGGTACATCGATTCATTAGCGTTCACATTTATTATCATTCAGTTATTCAGTGAATTCGATACGTCGTATATGCTTGATATCTAATATGTGCTAATGGTCCATGCTGATGAGAAATCAAGAAAAAGTTTGTCGGATGGAACGAAATCTTAACGGAAATACGTGGATACGATCAATCGCTACAAATGTTGTGAGGAGGATCTAGAAGGAAATTCTAGTTAGTGTTTTTTTAACTCTTCGCACATTTGCCCATTAACGCGGAGAGATTCCATAATATCCTACCTATTCAAAGTACACACCACTATTATACTATACACACCAAGGCCGCAACAATCTCTGCAGACTGTGTGTCGACTGCATTGCCCCATGAGAACAGAATTGACATCCAGTGGGTTCCAGGCTATTGTGGCTTGAGAGGGAACGATGAGGCACACACCGAAGCCAGGAAAGGCTCCTTCCTCCCTTCCCCTGACTGGCCCAGTCGACTTTAACTCCCGCTTCACCGGCCTCTCCGACTCCCCATCTACAGAGTTTGCATACCCAATTCGGTATCCACACTTCCCCTCTCAGACTCAACGCGATCTCCGTGGCCCAGCTCCGCACGGGTCAGTCGCCCCTCCTCCCCCGAGGACAGCGAACATCACATTCTGACATGCCCAGCTCACGCTGTCGCTCGACTACGCCACCTCGGGCCATTCCAAAGATCGACATCCTAGCAGACGGTGATCCGTCCGGGAAGTGGAAGTAGAGCCGATTTTCGTATCTTTATACAGTTTTAATGAAACTGGATTCTAATCCGCTAATCATGACTGGGATTTAGTGCCTTACACGTAGGCTAGACATACTACTGATACAACGTACTTATCCTTAAGTTTGCCTTTTGTCGGTGAAGACTGAGCGTCATCTGATTGTGACTTCACTTTCTTTGGACTCTAAAAATATATATATACAAAGCAGTAATTTCACAGCACAATTTCCGTTTACATTGTCGGAAACAAATATACAAGCTGGTTTTTCAAAGTAGAAATCGTCAGGGGTCATTAACGCTGCACAGAGTGGGTATCAGGTACAGGTAAACACCTTCCCAGTGTGAAATTACCTTCCGTGTGAAGTAAAATGGATTTCGTCAGCATGATTTTTCACGGTTAACGACCAGTCAATACACAATTCGTACAGAAAATCAAAGAAAATGTATACTGGGAGAAATCAGAACAGGGAGTGGGTTATTGTGCAGTGATCCTAAAAACATAACAACACGAATTATATTGAAGCAAAATTTGTCCGTTATAAACTGGTCTACATAATGCCATATTCCAGTTTACATTATAACCAGTCTGCTACGGTCCAGTGCTGTTTGGGCAGTATTACTAACCGTGAAATAGAGCTGTCAAATTTCAGCTGTGATGAGTAAGGGAATACCGGTGAAATAGTGATAATGCTAAGAGCAAGAAGTAGAACCATGCCGGAGATTGGAAAGGAACAGGTCTGAAAGCGCAGGCATTCGGAATGCAATGTAAATGCTCAGAACAATGTCAGAAAGAGCCATCGAAATGCAAAAAGATATATATATATATATATGCTTCATCGACTACACATAGGCATTTAACAAGGTTACGAACGAAGAACTAATGAATTTGTAGAACGTTTCGATCTTTTTTGGAAAAGATATCTGACTTCTGAGAAATTTGTACTGGGAACAGACAGCATGTATTAATCCGCATTGGAAATGGAAAAAAAATTATCAACATTCAGAGAGGCGTCCGACAGGGATCGGATGTGTTTTTCCCCCAGATCCATATATAGCGAAATGATCCTAAGGGAACTGGATGGCTTGGAGGGTTTTATCATTGGAGGACACAATTTCAACAACTTATGTTACGCAGATGATACCGTACTAATAGCTCAGTCTGAAGAAAGCCTTCTAAACAAAGTAGTTGAAGAGAGGAAGAGGAAGGGCCTTACTATCAATTGCAAAACGACAGAATGTATGGTGATAAGCAAGAAAAAATAACAGAAAGTATCAGCGAAAAATTGATGAAGCCAACATTAAACAAGTGAAATCTTTTAACTACCTAGGAAGCCTAATCACTGAAGAGATAGGAAGATGGCGATTGGAACAAGGGAAATAATTCTACGCTGTTATGTCTACTCCATTCTAACTTATGGAAGTGAATGTTAGACGATATCATCACAGATTGAAAGCCTACTTGAAGCCATTGAAATGTGTTTTTGCGAAGACTGCCCAGAATATCCTGAGTAGACTACATTTTAAATGAAGAATTCCTAAATAGAGCAGAAGAAGAAAGAAGGTTGATCAAATTAAAAAGAAAAAGGCAGCTCAAATTCCTGCGCCATGCATGTTATGAGGAAAGATAGACTAGAAGAAATTATAACAACATGCATGATTTATGGAAGAAGAGGAAGAGGACTAACATACATGGAAAGTATTATAAAATGGATGCAGGTGCAAGTACCAGAGGGATGGAAAGAAAGCTTGACTGCACGAAATGTGTTGGAAACCTGCAAGTATAGAGGTTTGTGGAAGTCCATGATCACCTATGTCTTAGACGGACACGGTACATAGATAGATAGTATTATACAGTACATACTGTCAACTGCACAGCGCCGGAATATTCTGCTGTGAACTTAACTTGCTAATGGAGACCAATGAATAACTCCCCCTGCATCTCATAGGGCTATGACAAAGTCAATCCAATTAGTAATACCTTATTTCGCTCCGTCGCTGTCTCAAACTCAGCCTCAGCATTGCTCATCAGGATGACATCGACGGACTTCTTCTTCTCCTCTTTCCCTGTAGCGACTGACGTCGACTGCGCACCAGTTTTCGGCTTGGGAACGGCGGCTGCACCAACGCTGGCGGTGGTTTCTCCCGAGGAGTTTTCCGCGTTGGTGCCAACGGGAGCTGACGGCCGTTGGGGCTCGGCAGGCTGGACACCGGGAGAGGTCGAATCGTTTGTCTTTAGACTGCCGGTAAGTGCATCCGGTTTGGACGACAATGGAACCGCGTTACTCGCGTCTGAGAAATGCGGGTTGCTATTCTCGTCAACACTGTGCGACAGAAAAACAATGCGTGGTCTTTCAAGTACCTCTGAGCAATATCAATCCCGAGAACGCGGAATTTCTGAAAAATCACTACCATCCTTCTTATGGTCCTACGAAAAACTCTCCAAGTTTGAAATAAACAAACAACTCTTTAACACCCCGAATTACATCAAAAAATCATTTAGTTGTGTAATTGTAATTCCTGGTCAAGGGGACACGGCAGCGACCCGACCTCCCTGAGAAGAAAAGGCTGGAAAAGAGAAAGATAGGAAGAGAAATAAATGAAAGGAAAGAGTGGAAGAAAAAGAGAGAAATCGCAGGAGGTCACATATAATACAGTTGCCTCCCAGAGCCATGAGAAGGCGGCTGCATGGAGAGGGTTCTATGGAAGCAAATCACAATCTTCATCCTCCTCATTATTAAACCGGTGGTAGGCACAGCCGAGTGCAGGCTAATAAACTAACAGGTATAAATAGACCTACAGAGCTTGATTTAGTACTACATTTTGTTTTAATTCACCCTGTAAAAAATAATTAATACATGAGTGGGGATTTTTTAGTTTCAGTTACATTTTCACTTTCGGGTTCGGTTTCAAATACTGCCTTCAAATGTAGTACGTGTGATTATAATTATATTTTTCATTGTAAATACATCCTGAAGATGGCAAAAGTATATGGAAACTACTCGAAATTTTCTAAATTGTGTGCTCCGCTTTCTATCATAAATTGCATCGAGTGTGATATAAAATGATCCCTAGCCGTCTGCTATTGATGACATCTAACAACAATTTTTACGGTAAACACATGAGTAGCACTATTTACACGAAAAAGATCTACATATTTACACTGAACGATTGTGTCTGTGAAGCAATGAAAATAAATCCCTTTCACCAACCTGTCGAGATTTCCTAGGAATTTGGGAGTTATTCGACGTCGGCCCTCTTTTGTACGACTTTCAATCTGTTTCGTCGGCTAGAGAAGGCGGAGAAGCAATCCAGTTAGTTATAGTGGACTCTTTGAAGTGTGACCTGATAAAACGTTTACTGAATAGTGCTTTTAATCCTTATTCAACACGGAATTCCGCACACTTAGATCTATTCAATGTACGTGCACTCAAATATATATGACCACTAAAAAGCTGGCATTCATGAGTACGCCTTGATTATATATTGAGATGTCATAAGATTAAGAAGGTATAATACCCGCCCTCATGTCGCCAATGCGGTTAGAAACCACATACAGGAACACAACATTGACGTTTTGCCCTGGACTGAAAGACTTATTGGTTCAATGAGAAGACATTGTCAAGCAGTCATTTTTTTGTTTACCCGGCTCCTTCCAGAGGATGGGAGTTGACCACAGTTTTTACACTCAGTCACTGGATCACGACT
>JAUYWV010022899.1:0-16907 GCA_032274565.1 Nematoplana nigrocapitula
AAATTTAGACTCCAACGAGTAAAATGTGTTACACACAATTTTTGAGTAAATTTACTCATTCAAATTTACAGTGTAGGTTATTGTGTATTTTTGTTGCATTCATGTCGATTCTTCGAAGTGTTTCAGTAAGAAAAGTCATTTTAGATTTATAAAACTCCATATCTGCTAATTAATGATATTTTTTAAAGAAATGTTTACTAAAATTGATTATTTTAAATTATGCTATAGATATAAATTAAAGTTTTTAAGATTTTAAATTTGAATAGATCGGTTTTTATAAGTAATTATTTAATTTCAGTCATCACTAGAACTGTCATAGAAATTTTAAAACAATATAAAAATCATTAAGGTGTCTACGTATTTTTTAAAAATCAGGTAGAAAAATAGGCAATTGTTTACGAAATGACTTATATAGTTTAACATTAAATTGCCAGTTTAAATTAGTGCGTTTTGATTATAACTGCAGGTAAAAACGATTTTGTGTTCTTCATTGAAGAATCGCGCACACCTGGTTGGTAAGAGAACAATCTTATTCTTTTCACCTAGTTCTTACTAATTTTAGTTCAAAAGGATAAGAATTAATCGTCGAGCACAACTAGCAATAAACATACATCTATTTGTAGAAAACAAAATTAACTCAAACCATAGCCAGTTTTAGTTAAATATATCGAACACTATACAGTATATAGGCTGTCACAAAAGTTTTGTCGGCATTATGTAAACGTTCAACTAAATAATTTTATTCAATAATTACATTTTCAATTAATAAACAGAACACCCGCTTCGATAAGGTTTCACTATGCAACTTGAATTTCACATTTGACGCTACGTGGTTACTTTAAAGAGAAATCACACAGCACGTCGCGGCGCTCTGAGATCGTTTTCGCAGAAATTATTCTTTCACTTCCATAGGACTTCATTTGGTAAAACAATCAAAAGTAAGATATTGCTTTGAATTTTTGCACGAAGTCAGATAATTGTAGAGAAAACAGCTGCACAGGAATCCGATATTTTTATATTAGCAATTACATTAGTTTTGAGGTGAACTCAAAGCCTGTTCACACACTTTTTTCAACCACTCAAGGGAATCAAATGTTATTCGTGGGCATTGTTCTGCCTAAGGCAGAATGACATGAGTCCGTCTCACGTTTTAAGGTGTTTATCAGTGTCCAAGTCTCAGCATTATACAGCAGAACGGTCTCAACGGTGGCTTTGAATAGAGGAGATGGTCCAAGTCCTTCTCGCCCGACAGTTAAACGTTACATGCATTCATTTAAGACGAAGTCATTCCATGTCATCCAGAAACTCCACAACCACAAGACACCTCAACATCTTGAAACAGCGTATACAGTATATGGTTTTGTGAATGCCTCAGTTTATAAGATGCCTTCATGTTGTGTGCAGAGATGAAGTCTTCATCTACGTCAGTCGGAAAACCAACCATCAAATTGGCAGACTTTGGGCAATCTCCATCGATGAAATCGAAGAACACCAGCGTTATCGCCAGGTGACCGCATATCCAGTTTACATTAGACTCTTCGTTTGTTTTTCAGTAAAGATGATGTGGATGTAATTAATAAGAACAGAGTCTAATCTACTCTTTATTCAGTCAACGATAAGCATGACATGGTACCTAAAATATGCCAAATGTTCTTCGCGATGTACTCAGAAACTTATAGAGAATGACACCAACTTATTTGAATTCTTGCTTTGATCTTTTCCCGCTCGCTTTGCAGCTCGTGCAGGGTCACACAGACTACTTAAAAGTGTTGTCATACTCACTATGTTATTAATATACGAAGGTTATGTAATGCAAATAATTTTAATAAAGTTGTGAAAAGTAATTTTTACACTTTTTATGGTTATACCTTGTATCTTCGTGCGCCACACTATTAAATACATTAGATACATTTAAAAATATTATGAAACTCACCTGAATAGTTTCCCATTTTATGTTTTAAGTGTAAATGAATTACTCACTGCAATGTCACGGTCAGATTTAGCAATGTCCAGGATGGAAACCATTTAACAAAATTGACATAACCGTCTCCGTATTCTGAAAGATGAGTCTTGATAGTGTTTGAAACAGGTGGCGCTTGGTGCTACCAAAGCAAAGCGAAACATTGCACTGGAAGGAATGCAACGATGACTTTTCAGAATATGAAGAATGTCGTGCCAATATTGGTGACGAGTTTCCATCCTATATAATACTAATTCTGATTTTGACGTTGACGTTGAAGAGAATGACTTGCTTATAATAGTATCCCGTTTTACTAATTAAAAAATATTGCCATTTGGTCACGTTATGGAAACTTACCAAGCGGACAGGCTCCACTAACTCTGAATATGCAGTAATGCCCCGCCGGAAGAGCCGTTCTCGTAGAAGAGGTGTCGTTGTGTGTGCAGAATCCCCATTCGAGAGTGCTGCCCCTCATTTTATAGTTGCCATCGAGATGAATAGCAAGGGAGTGTGAGAACTTGTTGTTATTGGCCTCCATTCGATGGAAAATAACTCCGCCGGAGAATTCATCCGGACAACCGCTTATTGGTCTGGGAAAGCTATAACGACCTTGTGGCCACTGCAATTTATCTTGATGACCAAAGGAAAATAACAACTTTGAAACATTTTTTGGCATATAACATCTATTGCAAAATGTTTTTATCAAATGACAAAACGTTTCAATTTGAAATTTTGTAAAGGCATGGTAGCACATATATACCATGGAGGAAAAGGAAGCGAAGAGCTTAAAAACACAGAATAAAAATATAAATCTTATTGTGTATTAGAACTGAATTATGAGGGTGTTAAACAGAATAAGTGAGGATCCTTGAAATGTGAAAAAATGGATATTTGGCAAAATATAATGGTCATACGTGTTCGCTATTTCCTCCTATAACAAAGTCGGAGAGAGCTGAAATTTCCAGTATTCACCCTTTTAATAACTGGGCAAAACGTGCGATATGACTTGATTATGTTTCATTCACATGGGTGCCACAGGTCCGTTTTAAGGGTCTTTTAGACCATTGGGAAACTACTAAATCTTTACGCCATTTTATACCTGTTCTTGATATGCACGATCTTAATGAAATTTTGTCGCAGTGAAATCACAACTGACCAATAATATTTCATCCCCATTTTTATATTAATTGATTAATTTATTGTAACACATTATACACACTATCTTAAAATCTACTGATTCGAACAATATTTGGCAGGCACCTTTGTTTATAACTTAATCAGATTAAATATAGTTTATGAACTGTAATGCTTCCATGGAAATGAAAACAGCAATTCCAATTGCACCCTTATTGCTTATATCTCAAAGTAGGTACGACCAAATTGACGCTTCTCTCCCAAACCCACTTGAGAGGCCCTCCCGGGCTACAAACCCTAACATAAGGCCCTAATTGAAGGTCAGAAGCCGATGCTGTTGTTACTGAAAGGAAGGGTTTACACTTTGTAAGAAGTCACTCAAGCTGAGAACATGAAAAGTCAGATCTAAGTATGAAGGTAAACTGGATGTCGTAATATCTGAAATGGAAGATGTGAAATTAGTCTACTTGGCATATCGGAACTCATGTGGAAAGACAGAGGACAGAGGACAATATGGAGAGAGTAATATATTTTCTCTGGACACCAGGAAACACTTGGACAAAATGTGTCACTGGACCGCGAAACACTCGGAAAAATGTGTCACAGGTCCAGAAAACACTCTGACAAAATGTGTCGCTTTTATTTGCTCAAAGAAGATTTCCAAATGTGGAATGAGTTACAATCCTGTAAAAGAACGAATGGTGCCAATTAAAATATGTACATGCGTAGCCTGTTAATATTAGTATTATTCAAGTATATGCACCAACATCGGAGGCTGAACGAACAGTACGAACAACTCGAAAAAGTGATGAACAAGACTTCAAAGAGTGTTAGCGTCGTTGTGATTGGGGATTTCAATGTCAAGGTCGGCAAAGATTCTATCCACCCATATGTAGGAGATTATGTTTGGGGAGATAGAAATGAAGCGGGGCATAAACTTATTAATTTCTGCTGCGCCAACGAACGATCTCATGATCACCAATACTTCAAAATGCATCCACGCCGTCTCTTTACTTGGCTCTCTCCAAATGGACGTAGAAAACAATCAGATTGACTATCATTATGGCAAACAAAAAAAATGGAAGAGCAGCTATCAGCAGACAAGATGCCTAACTGGCACTGAGTGTGTAAGTGACCATCAACTTCTCATGATGGCATTGAAAAATAAACTAAAGGTGCTCAAAAAAAATTCATTTACCAATCCGTCTCGATATTTCAAATATCCCAATGGATTATACCGTCAAAGTGTCAAATCGTTTTCAATACCTACAATACTTTCTATCAAAGAGGAAACGACACCAGAGGAAATATGGCAGAGCTTCAAGCCCGTTTATCTAAAGACAGCAAAGGAAAAACTATTCCAAGAAAGGAAGGGAAATCAATGAGGCAATGGTTGACTAGCAACACCCTCAAATTAATAGAAGAAAGACGCAGTCTAAAGAAAAAAGCGTGTGATTTTCAGATAAATAAGATAACTCACGAAGAAAATCCGAAGACAATCAAGGCTGACAAAATGCTTTTGTCCACGAAGCTTGCACATAAATAGAAAATTACAGCCGTGATAATAAACCGAAAGATCTTTTCAGGAAAATCAAAGAAACAACCCCAAATAACTTCCGAAAGTTGGATGCATCAAGTTTGAAGATGGAAAGGTTCTGACAGAGACGAATGATATTCTGAGAAAAATGGAGACAATATTGTGAAGCGGTCTTCAAACAGGATGACAGTATACAAAACAACGAGAAAGTGCTGGACACCAATCAAAATGAACCAGACATATTTCTAAGCAAAATAGAGGCGGCAGTGAAGAAAATGAGAAAATAGAAGTTTGTAGGTATAGACGAAATCCCCATGGAACTAATCAAGGCATCAGGCGAGGGAGGTTATAAGGCTTCCTCTTTGCTGAACTCCTTATATGACTCTCAAATGGCAGTTGTACGGACTGAAGGTGGAATCTCCAGCCCTTTCAAGATGGAATAAAGTGCCCCAAGGGTGTGTTATGTTGCCATACCGTTTCAACCACTATAGAGAACACATAATGAGATGGGCCTTAAGAGACAGAACTAGGCGGACTGTTCATTGGCGGCAAGACCAAAAAGGATTTATGATATGCAGATGATACAACCTGTATTGCAGAGAAAACTGAAGATATGCAATATATGTTAAACAACATCAAACGAGAAAGCGAAAGGATGGGTATCTACCTCAACATAGTTACCTGGTTACTTGGTGCCGTCAAGTCGATTCAGACTTTTAGCGACTCCCAGGATGAAATTCTTCCATTCTTCTCAATCGTTGGTCACTCTTCTTAGATCTTGTATTGTTCTTCCGGTGTTTCTTCTGATGCCGTCGATCCAGTTGGTCTTTGGCCTCCTTATCTTCCGCGTTCCTTCGATCTTTCAAAGCATTATCCTCTTCTCTAGCGCGTCATTTGTCCGCATAATGTGTTCAAAGTATGACATCTGAGTTAAAAGGTCTCACGATTTCAATATGTTCTCCATTTATTTAGAGGTCTTCTTTTTGTCTATTTGTCATTATTATTATTTTTACATTCAGCCTAAGGTTAAACCTCTCGCTTTCTTCTTTTACTTTGACGATTAGAGATATTAAACCCTTTTTACTTACTGCTATGAGCGTTGTGTCGTCTGCGTATCTTAGGTTGTTTATCTGCATCTCTCCAATCTTGATGCCTGCTCAGCACTCTCGATCTAGGGCGTTTCGCATGATTTGTCACTATATACTGTAGTTTAAAAGAGACAAGGTGAGAGTATGCACCCTTGTCTGACTCGTTTTTTCGATGGTGAACCATTCTGTGTCACCACAAGGCGTTCGAATTTTTGCTGTTTATTGATGATAAAGTTTCTTTAGAAGGATCACTATATGTTCAGGTGCTCTCATTTCTGCAAGTTATTACATAGTTTTGAATGGTCTACACAGTCGAAAGCTTTGCTGTAATCAATGAAGCAGAAGTGAACCCCTTGCTGATAGCTATCTTCACTTTCTAATATCCATTGCGAATCAGCAATGATGTCTCTAGTTCCTCTTCCTCTTCTGAATCCATCTTGGTTTGGCGGTAACTGTTCCATTACAAATATTTCAAGACGTCGTTGTATTACTTTGAGCATAACTTTGCTTGCGTGTGAAATTAACACAATTGTTCTCCAGTTGGCACATTGTTTCAAATCTCCTTTATTAGGTAA
The DNA here is from genome assembly GCA_032274565.1 of Nematoplana nigrocapitula. Classification (NCBI taxonomy): domain Eukaryota; kingdom Metazoa; phylum Platyhelminthes; order Proseriata; family Nematoplanidae; genus Nematoplana; species Nematoplana nigrocapitula. The sequence goes on from JAUYWV010022899.1 coordinate 6,295, forward strand.
GTGAACATAAACTGTTTCCAGTGTAGTGGCCATGTTAACTGGTCCTAGATCTTATCGCATAACTTTGCGGGTATTTTATCCCATTGTTTCCACAGGATTTTAAGAGTTCGATTGTAATTTCGTCATCGCCGGGAGATTTTGAGTTACTTAGTTCTTTCAGAGCTGTTTGAACTTACCTCTCCATTATATCAGGTTCTTTCTCATAGTGCTTCTGTGTATATGTCTATTTTATTTGGTCTCCCTTTTTATATAGAGCTTCCGTGTATTCCTTCCATCTTTTGATAAATTCCCTCTTTCTTGGTTTAATTTGTATTGTCTGTTTGTTTGATAACGCATCCTACCTACTTTACTTTCATCTTAGAGCATTTCACACTGTTTTTAGAGATATTTTTGCTTGTCATTTCTAACCTGCATTTGGAGTGCTGCATTTAGACTTTTGATTGTTTTGCGGTTATGTTCACATTTGTTATCTTTCGCTTAGCTAGACGCCTCCGAGTGGCAATCTGGACGGCTTCTTCGTTGATACAAGGTTTTCTTGTTTGGTTTGATCTTTGGTATACGTTTGTCTGCAGCTTCTTTTATGTTTATTTTTATTCCTTCCATAATTTATTTGGGGTGCATTCTTTGGTTTGTAGGTTTGCTAACCGATTGGATATCTCTACTGCATAATTTGCCGAGATTTTTCTGAAGATCATATCGTATGATGCTGTTGGGTTTCTTTGTCGCTCGTAATTTCAGTTCCATTTTGGCCATTAAGAGTTCGTGGTCAGTCCCCTCATAGCCTAGTTGAGGTTATGGAACTCTTCCATCTGCTTTTTGTTAGGATGTTATCTATTTGGTTTCTGTATTCTCCATTGGTGGGGATTCAGGTGTATAGTCTTTGTTTGGGCTGTTGAAAGCAAATTTTTGTTATTACAAGATTGTTTTGTATACAAAATTCAATCAAACGTTCTCCTGACTCATTCATCTCGCTGAGTCCAGATTTTCCAGTCTCTTCCTGTAGACTTTTTCTTCGAACTTTCGAGTTCCAGTCTCCTATTAGTATTACTACATCACCTTTAGGTGTGTTGTCAAGTGCATGTTGGACATGGTCATATAATTTTTCTATTTCGTCATCTTCTGCGTCAGTCATGGGTGCATAAAATTGAATTGCAAACCGACTACGGTTGGTTGAGCTTGAATTCGAATTGTAATAAGTCCATAATTTATTGGGTTATAACCTAATACTGGTGTAGACACCCTTTTTGAACAAATGAGTGCAACTCCAATCATGCGTAGATATTCGTGTCTAGAGTAATACAGTAGACCATGTGTTCTTCTGACGAAAAATAACCATCACCTGTCCATTTTAACTCACTGATTATTCCTAGAATATCGATTACTAGGTATTCTGTCTATTTCTTGCTTCACTATTTCAAGTTTCCCTGTGTTCATGTTTCTTATGTTCCATGTAGCAATCTTTCTTTGGTTGTGTAAGCGAATGTGATTTCGTTCCTCCCTGACAACATCAGTATTTGAACTCCGGTTAAGGTTTCGTTCATATGCGTCATTTTGGTAAGATGTCCTTGATATTCGCACAGCCTCTTCCTCAGTAGCATTTTCAGGACCTTCAGACCTGAGGGTCTCATCGTTCAGTCCTATATCCGAGTTATACATAGAGTAGTTTATCATGGCAGTTTTCTTAGCAATTGAAATGAAGTGGTTTGCCATTGCCTTCTTCATCACAGTAGAGGAGCCATAGTCAGGGTCTCTGACCTGCCCCCTAATATTCTGAAGCCACATTTCACCATGGTTCGGCTCGACATAGACAAGACGAAAATGATGATAATCGGTGAAGAGGAGGAAGATGGCAATATATCAGTAGATGGACTGCCGGTCGGCAAAGTAAATGAGTTCAACTTTCTTGTAGCACTTATTGCACAAACAGGCAACTGTGACAAAGAGATTGCTATGGGTCGACTGCAGTGGGAACTTTGACGAAAATTAGAATGGACAGAGGGATTACGAAACATACAAAAATCTTATAGTTATGAACTCTTTGGTTTTTTCAATAGTCCTTTACGGAGCAGAATCATGAACAATGAAGAAAAAGGACAAACAAGAAGCATTTGAGTTATGGTGTTGAAAAAGACTTCTATGCGTCTCATGGAGAGATCACCGAACTAATGAGATCATGTTAGCTGACATGGGAAACCCAGACAGTCTGCTGGTCCGTGAATACAAGGTACAACTATCATATTATTCCATGTGGATTCTGTGACACAACGAAGGGCCTCAATGGCAGGCTAGGTAAAAAAAGTAGAAGTATATAATATACTGTACTTTCCAAAACCTTAATTTGGACTCGACGAAGTAATTTGAATACGATATAAAATTATAAAAAATAACAAAATAATATTATTACTAGTATTACTGTACAGTCAGATGCTTCTTAGAAACACGAGATTTTAAAAATGCGCTTCAACGAAATGTTCATTCTTTGCAGTTAGTACAAAACGGAATCAAATTCTATGAAAATAGTTTTCATGTCATCCCAGTTGTTTGAATACTCTGACGACGGGACAAACACTTTTTAACTACTCTATATTACACAATAGTCATAAACGTCTTTAACAGCATATGGGTTTGACCTTGCGTTCTCATGTAAGCAATTAACTTCAAGTCAAATTTATACACACGAACTACAATGTAAGAGTACCTGTTCTCGTTGTGATGTACGGGCAAAATCCAATTTCTATTCTTTGTTCTCGCCATATGTTGACAATCTTATATACACCTGTGTGTGTCGAAATACCATGTGGGGGTCCACGCGTTTCCCAGCGCTCCAATTTGATATCCTGGACGAAAATTTTGGGAATTAATTGTAGATCATCAATTTAATTAATTATTACAGACTTTGCCTTACAACTATGTATACGCAAGACATACCAGATAGAATTTAAGAAGCGCAAAAAATAAACGAATCCAAGAGATTAAACCGGGTTGATGTTACCCAACATGTTTAGGTCTAATGACTGTGAGTGTTGGACACGGAGAACCAAATATTATCAGGATGATTGCTAGACGCATTTGGCATAAAGTGTTGCAGATTATAAAGCAGGTAGAATTTCTACTGATTCCCGCCATTCAATTCTCTAACACGGCCTAACATTCGCATACTGTATGTTATTTAATGTTTTATGGTAAGCATGCTATTTTGAAAAAATGTCGTTCGAACTACAGAAGTTTATCTACTGGCTATTCTTAAATTTGAACGTTTGAAGCGTACAAAATTATATTCATTGCAAGTAAATTTTTTATGTGCGTTTATGAGACGAAACAAAACCTTAACCGACGCTGAAAACAAAGATACACGTACGTGTAATGCTTAGCTTTGGGATAAAAGCTAACGGATATCGCAAAGTTTTTGAGAGAGATGGTTGCGAATTGATAAAAGAAATGTCGATTTAAGAGTGTTCAAAGTACCACGTCACTGAAATAAAAATAGCGTCGAAAGATATCCTCTGGCGATTTCAAGGAAATTATTTTCAGAAGTAAACTTGTCGTTGAATTTTAAAAAATGACAAAGTGTGTCAAACCTAAAACAAAGTAACTTTTTAATAAAATAAAAATGCATATACAGTAGGATAAAATAGACGGAGAACAACCTTAAACTTCAAACTTCGAAAAGGTTTATTTTTCTCAGACGAATCACGGGCGACACTGGATGGCCGGATAACTAGGCATATGGATGGACCGGATAACTAGGTATCTAGATGAACCGGATAACTAGGCATCTAGATGAACCGGATAACTAGGCATCTGGAAGGACCGGATAACTAGGCATCTGGTGGGACTGGATAACTAGGTATCTCGAATGGACCGGATAACTGGGCATCTGGATGGACCGGATAACAAGGCATCTGTATGGACCGGATAACTAGGCATCTAGATAGAGCGGATAACTAGACATCTGGTTACATATTAGATAATCGAAACCATATTGCACAAGACGACAACATGGGGTGGAGGAGTTCTTTTGGGGCTGCCTTATCCAATAATATATTGATTGGATCTTACAGAATTAGAGAACGACTTGAAACTTGATTCTAAAGCGTATGAACATCTCCTGTAAAAATTGTTTTTTCCATGGTTTGATCACAACGAAGAATCAGTTAGGGAAATTTTATTTTTATGTATGACAACGCACCCTGTCGCAGAATTCGAGCAACCACTGCTTGCCTGGATTTGCGAGGAATGAAAGGCACTCTGTAAATGGTTTAGTCAGTCAATTGTTAGGACCTCAACTGTATAATAAAAAGGTACCATTTGTAAGTATTATGTTTCTGTGAATAATTTTAAATATGTTCGTGTGTTCTGTTTAGGCGTGTTTTCTGTATGCTGAAAATTGTCAATACGCCACTAAAGATGACTTATGGGTGGAAATTGTGAAGGTCTGCAATGGGATGACACAAGATAAGATAACAAATTTTTGGATGGTCAATTAATCATGCTTTTGCAAAAAAACGTTTTGTTTTATTAATAGGTGATACTACGAAATATTTGTCGATGCTTGGAAGCATTACATAAAGTGAGATTTTCCCTAAATTTCCATATTGCATTATAATTTAAAACGCATTGTATAACTCTTGCAAAAACGGACAAGCACGTGAGAAATGATATGAAAGAAATATGATAGCATTGAAGGGCAGAACTAAAAGTTAGTTGGAAAGGAGATGGTGCAAACTGATATTTAGTGAAAAAACAGTGATCAAATAAATGTTTGAAGGAACACTTAGGAGAGGCAGGAAAACAACGGAACACTGGCATACAAGAATGGACTACTTGTCCAAAATACACGCCAAAATATACATATAAACTGGAGAAAATAGAAATAAAGAGACAACATATATATATATATGGTTGAAAAAAGAAAAGAATTACTCTAGGCTATTTAAAAGAAGAATGTTAAATATGCAAGGCCTCTGCAATATCATACATAAATTTAAAGATGGGGAAGATATTGTCACATCAGTGCAAGTTAGATTGAGCAGGAGAAGTTTGTGTTATCTTTCTGAAATATCTATACATATTATACTGTATGTGGTTGACATTTATTGGAATATTTATTGCTACATCAACGAGTTATTCCCTAAACGTAACTGATCGTTAAAAAAATCCGGTTTTGAATGTTGAAATGCTTTATGCGGTTTACTGAGTATACTGTTTCTATTTTTCCTTTTGTTTGTATTTTTTAAAATAATAGTATACAAGTTTTTACCCAGTTTTCGGCTTCGGAAATTTTAACATCTTTATTTACGATAAAATTAATATGTCATCCTTTAACTTTTACATAATTGATATCATGTTACCAGAATAACTGAACTTGGATGGCTATAGTAATAAAATGTGCATATTTTGTAAATTTGTCGCTTGGTACATAATTACCAGAAAAATTAAACAAGAGAGTTTATTTATTTAGAAATTAAAAAAAGATTTTATTTCATGGGTAGTGTAAAATCAGGATGGCGTGTACTTACTAGTAATCTGTATCCCTTGAACTGAGGACAAGTACCATTTCTGGCAACTAAAGCAAAATCTTTCAGCGCTTTTGGCCAGGTAGTGGGGGCTTTAGGTGAACTCTTGCCCTTTGAGCAGCATACTCTGAGTTGTGTCAAAGGGTATATCCGAGAATCGTCAAATGCTACAGTCGACAAAAACATAAAAAATAGTTTAGTTTATATTACAAATACTGTTGTGTATTCGAGTAGTAGTAGTATTAAAATTCATAAATTCAGTATAAACACGTTTTTAAAAAAGATAATTTGTCTTTATTTCAGAAACATCGTTTAAATCCTTTATATATACATTAGTTTATAATTGTTGATTCATAATTAGTGTATTTCTTTGCGTGTTAACCTACCTGACGGACACCTTTGTCTTGCCACGAAGCAGTAATTCCCTGTGGGAAGCATCGAACCGGGAATCTGTTCTACACATCCACTTCTATAGTACTGGCCTAACAATTTCCAGCCATTTCGAGTCAAAAAGCCTTTACGGACACGTTTGGAACATTTAGTATACAAAGGCCACCACATTGTTGTTTCGTCGGGGTCTAAAAGAAATGCATGAAGTTGTACTGTATACATGTATATAAAACGGTAATGACAATGAAACTTTAGTAGCATTGTGCAAGGTGTCGAACGTTCTACTTTATCTGAGAAATGCGTTTGATTTTAATAATAACATTAATCTTCTCTAGAATACGGTTGCCATGGTTAGTGAAGCACTCAACATTGATGCCTCACCGTGTGTTCTCACATATACATAGCCTCTTCAAACTGACCATGTATTCACATCATGTCACTAATTTACTTAAGTATTCTCCACTCCAATCATTTTAGTCCTTCCATCTAGACTAATCTTCTCTGACTGACGATTTGTCTTGTATGGTGTTCGTGTGTGGAGAATGTCGAATGTCTCCCGGTCGTGGGCGGGTGGAGGTGTTCCACAGTCTCTTCGCTCTGCTGGCAGTCGAGGCAGGTGGAGGTGTGTCCCTTTCCGATACTGTGGAGCGATACTGTGGAGGAAACTTTGTGTTGACGTCTGTCTTCCGACGCGGAGTTGATGTAAGGTGACAGCCGTTTTCGGGTGAGGTTGTCCATCTGGATATCGCAGGTCCGTTCTCCACTTGCTGTAGGTGGTTTCCTCCTTCCACCGCCGATCGATCTCCATTCTGGCGATGTTATTTGCCACGTCGATGCCAATACTGGCTTTTTCGTGAGATATTCTCGTCGCACGGTCGGATTCTTTGTCAGTTTCTTCACTTTCCTTGAATACCAGAGTGGTATGGAATCCACTGGATATTGAACTTGGTGGGACTCATCTTGGTGAGGGTCTTCCAGATTTTGTTGGTGAGATCATTGTCTGGTTTGCTGGATTTTTCGTTAGAGACTCCACTGCTGATCTACCATATAGGATGCTCTCATTCAGTTAATAGTTGTAGTTTTGCATTCTCCTTTCAAATTAGTATAGTATTGTATATGGTATATAGTCATTGTATTTACAAGATTCTGTGAAGGTATTCACCTGCCAGAATGCTGATAATTATTAGCTGGACCCAAAGGCTTCATTAACCAAACAGTGCATAACAAAATACGCTTACCAGTAAGGGGACTATACTTGCAAGGCGTGTGACGATCGTTTTCGAACGCATATGAAACTTGAGATACTGTCATATCACGGATACTTTGGCATGTTGAGTTAAAAGGAGCAAAGAGAACGAATTCAGTGGATTTATACAGCCATGTCATGGGTCGACTAGGGTCGCCATCTTGTCGACAGCAGAACGCGTAAGTAGACTTTTTCCCTGAAGCTGTACCAGCTGAGCTCACAAAATCTGAAATGCGTTAATGAATAGAAAAACTTGATCGATTTCCAAACTTCAAATAAGCATGTCAAATACAAATATGTTGATACAGTTTCATCAAGATGCGGAATCTAGAAAAATGTAGCAGGACAAGAAAGACAGAATAAACTCCTGGGAAACGAACAAGAAAGTTATCTTTCAATGGGTACCAGCCCATTGCGGGCAGACCTTATAGCGGATGAGGGAGGAGCAAAATAACAGAACACGCCTTTATATTACAGAGCAGTGAAGGCGGCCATAAAGCAACACGCGAAGAAGACGCGAGAGACAAGGGAAGAAACAGCAAAGTGGATGGAAATGAAGACAGAACAGGAAATACCTCTGACCAGAAAGGAAGAGATTCTGCTGGCTCAAATGAGGACGGGACATTGGTATCAATTGGACAGTTTCTTGAAGAAGATAGGGAGAGAAGATAGCGATGTCTGCCGAAGATGCAAACAGGAGACTAAGACCTCGAACACCTATACAGGAGATGCCCGCTTCTGACAACAGCGAGAGTGAATCTGTTCGGGCCGAGTTCAGACCAGAAAATAGTCAGGGAACGTGAAGTGCTGAGGTTCATACGCTTGTCCGGACTGACGGGCGCTAAATAGCAGCCGCTGCTGCTAAAAGTGGCCCAAAAGAAACAGTTTCATCAAATAACGAGTAGGCCATGTTGTAAGAGAGTTAATTACGCAAATAGATTTTTGTGTTTTGAGACGAAGCTATGCAGATAAATTTTATTTATTTATTTATTTTTTGCATCGATTGACTGAACAAAGTCTATGGGAAGAAACCTGTTAATTAATTTTAATATTTATGAAAATAGCCGCATTTGATATTTTGCAAATATAATTTCCTACTTGTACATTTAAATGGTAATCATTTCCGCCATATTTCATACAATCAATTACTATTTATAACTGACAACAAGAATTATCAATTCCTGTTCATAAAAACTGAAAATTTCCTGTTTGTCGCTTATTCTAATATAATTCTTTCATCGTTAACTCATAGATCTATCTGTTATTTTTGTGTTGTTCTGTGTTTTGTTACAACATTATATTTTTTGTTATATTTTAAATTATCGACTAATCACTATGATTAAGTGAAAAATAATCAATAATACTGTATGTCTAATTTTCCAACACTTGATTATAAATTCTGGACAGTTTTCCTTTATTACAGACACCAGCAAATATGAAAGTTACTAGAATAAGGGTTGAAAAGTCTAGCAGACTTAAATTATTTTGTTATTCCTGTTGCCGTAAAAAATTATTTTATTCTAAAATTTGTTTTATTTTTAGAAAGTGAGATATCACGGCGTACTTGTAGTTTTGTTTAAAGTCGTATAGAATGTGAGGTAACGTAGATTTATCATCACCTTTTGGACATTCACTTCCGAATTGATAAGCACAATAATTGCCTTTTGGCCAAGAGAGTGAACGCGCGACACATATGTTGATGGTGTAGACATAGGGTGTCCGAGCTCGTTTCTGTTGTATTCGAATTATGTCCGTTTTTGTAAGCAGAGGACAAGCAAGTCTCGATTTACCAAAGCCGAGACTGGAGCTCTTGGGTTCTATAGAAAGTGTATAGAACAATGTTTAAACCATGAAATTAAGATGATAAATAGTACAATATTCACATACACTGTTTCCGCAAAATTTAGTTTAACGGGACAAATCTAGGAATACCTTCCCAGTATCAGATGTTACCAGAAATATGGTATACTTCTTGAGAGTCTATTAAAACACATTTCGTAGTGTCTTTGCTCCCATTTATTACTGACCACGTGAACCTTCGCAATGAATAGAATAAACATGTAATAACTACAAGACGGCATTTACAGTGAGGTCCTAATATTGAATGCGGGAAAGGAAAACGTCGTTTTAATTAGGTGATTTTTATCACAAATATTTGATGCAGATGAATAATAGCTTTAATAAACAAAGATCGATGAGGGCAAATTTAAAAATTATCTATTATTGTGGACCTTTTCAGATAATTTCCAAGTCGGATACATCAAACATACGTACATCACGGATACTACTATAATCAGAATGATATTCAGCCAAAGTATTACAATCATAGTAATAGTTATAGTGTATCCAATTTCATTGTAAAATAATTGAAGTCGAAGAATTAAAAGAATCTGTTTATTGATACCGGTTTCACCACTTGATATGGCATCATCAGACAAATTTAGATATAATGATGAAAGACTGCATCAATATCCTTTAAAAATTATAATTAAAAATCCTGACAAACTATATCGATTAACGAAATGCATGCGATTAGCTAACGAAATGAAATCAGATTCACTGACGAGTTGTTTTGTTTAAAATAGCACAATCATTTGTTTCTTTTACAAATACTCTCAGCCACTTTCAAATAATTAGTTTTACACAATACCGAAAAGTCTTCCTCATGAACCTGATGAGTGACTTCAGAAGAACAGGTCTACGACTGGCATGCTTTTTAATCCTAGTGGTAAGATGTCGGTGGGTCTCTTGTATAGCAATGTTGACATTGGAATTTACAAACAACAATAGAGGAGAGTCTTCCCGTGATCTTATCTTTTTTTGGTAAGAATGAAGAATATTCTTGGTAGTGTAGACAATACAATAGCATTTAAAAGATGTTTATCTATTGATATGACACATTAGCAATGTCCTTCTCACCTTCTTTGATATAAGGTAATGAGTGATCTGTAGTGACTCATTACGTGCGGTGTATTTCTCTGTGCTGATTACTTGTGTGGGGTTGTGGTGTCTGTGTTTTGGTCTTCCGAGTGGCGACGGGGACCCAGGAGAACACCTTTCTACTTTAGCCGTACCAGATTTGTGTGTGCTGAAGTTGGGCGCGCTAAATTGCAGAAGTCTGTTGTCCACTGCATTCTGCGAGTTGAAGAGCCTAGATCTAGCTCATCAAATCTGACTCTCTGCTTTTATGGTAACTTTTCTCTTTATGTTCTGTTATCCTGTTGAGAGTGCATTAATAAAAAAATATAAGGAAGTTTCCAATATTTTATCATTTGAGTTAGATGAGTTCGACTGGTTTTCAATTTTATAATTGATACAATTAGTAGTAACAGGAGGTACTACCCGAGCACACCGATGGGGAAGGTACTACCCGAGCACACCCCGCCCCCCGGCAAGTCATGATAATATGTTATGAAAAGTTGACTACAGCATAGGCAGTATAGATGGGGAAAAGTTGGAGC
>JAUYWV010023010.1:0-16907 GCA_032274565.1 Nematoplana nigrocapitula
CGCATCTGACAGTTCTTTTGAACTCTTGATGCGCTATAGAAATAAATAAATATTATTATTATTATTATTATTATTAAGGTCTATACCTCTCGACAGGATAGCAGACACGCACGGGAGAAACGCACAGGAAATTTAACAAAATGACACTTTTTCACAGTGAACCAACAAACTACTCCAATTTTGTCTTGTCAAATTTCATCTTTCCTACAGTTTGTTGAGTCGACAAAGATTTAAGAGCTGCGTACTCAAAGAGCAAACAGTGTGGAGATTATAATCGTGGTTTTAATTAGCAAAAAAGAATGTCTCTTCAAAGAAGAATGCATTAGACATATAAATGCAATCCCAATGAGCCTATTTAGAGGCATTATCTATTAGTAAATTAATGATCCATTTCTGCTATCCGGAGAATGAGGACGTCAGAGCAAACCCCCAATAATACTGATTTCATGTATCTTTGTGATAATTTTATATTTTTATAATCAAGAAGAAATTTCAAGAGTACTAGGGAAAAACTTGGATTCTGAAACATCCCTAAATTCATCGCAATAAGAAATACCCGGCCAGTTGAAAATTATATGACAGTAATCCTTAAATTGTAAGGTTATTCTTACACGGTTAGTAGAATAGGATGATACTACAAGCGGTAAGAGAAAGAAATATTAATCATCTGCCCTCCCTCTGGCGAATATTCGACTCGTTTGCAAAGGGACTTTAATCATCGATGGCAACCATGCTCTAATTTCTTTCCAGTACGTAGATAAACCTTGTTTTGTATTATAGTAACTCATCCAATCAGAAAGATATTACATTGCACATTGATAAATTCTATTAGATAGTTCTGGCTCATGCAAAGTTTTATCATCAAAAATATGCTGGAATAAATTTGGGTCTCCAAATCGCTGCACTGACCAGTGTTATCAGTCAGTGAGTCGACGGTCGGAAGGGCTTCCTGGCGTGTACGCCCGTCAGTGAGTCGACGGTCGGAAGGGCTTCCTGTCGTGTCGACGGTTTTCTTTGGAATTTGTGTGTTTAGCAGGTCCTGAAGATATCATCCATGTAACCTGAGCCACTGCGGATTCGGTTGCCAACCCTGAGATCTTACAGATCCTGACACCACGACACTAATGGGCACTAATGGACACTGTCACTAATGGGCAATGGCAACGAGTCCCTAGCCGTGCCCACACCAAATCACCTCTACAGTAGATCTGTGTGATTAACGTGACATACTACTCTTACTTAGTTATGCAGAGGTAGACACCAGCATCCATCACAGAGGACAGCAGTCACGGGAAAAGACTCCAAGAACCGGACAGTTTCGTTCGTCCTAACGAACTTAGGAGGTACTTCACGACGGGTACTGTTTATGGACCTCTATTTTGACATCCACTGAAATTATTCCTGAAAGGTGACCCCGGTCGGGTTTCGACCCAATGGACCACCGGTGTTTTTGGAAAGCGCGTTATCACTACACCAGCGCGGTTGTTGAGAGAGAGAGAGAGAGAGAGAGAGAGAGAGAGAGAGAGCAAAGTACGAGAAAAGAAGAAATGGCATACAAGAGAAGAGAAGTTAGAGAAAAGATAGTGAAAAATGAAAAAAGAAAGCAAATAAGAGGAGAGCGGGAAAATGAAAGATATTAAAAGAAGGAGAGTAAAAACAAAAGTTAGAAAAAGAAAACCAAGAGAAAACAATGAAAAGCTAAACAAAAGGGCGAAATAAGGAAATAGTTAGAGTGAAAAGAAAAACGCGAGAGAAAAGAGAGGAGAGAAAAAGTGAAAAGAGAGAAACCGTAGAAGGTCTCAGGCAACTCAGCACTTTGCCTGCCGGAGCAGGACACACCCGCCACGAGAAGGCGGCTGCTTGTGGCTCGCTCTTTTATGGTAATTTGATAATATCCTGTACATTGTTAAAATATATTGCTATGGGAAATTATTAAGTCCTATAAATTTTAGGATATACATATAAAAACTGTAAAATAGATACTGAACTACAAAATAGTGCACTGTGCATATTAGTAGTGCTACAATGGCTTATACAGGCAAACGATCATAGATCACAATGCTCCCAATTCATACAAGAGTACTTGATGAATCATTTGAATGTCGCGATAATTCACGCCACTACTGATAAGCAGGGCGGGTTTTACTGTAAAGTTACAAGAAACTATCATTATTGATAATATATCTTTGTATGACGTAATCTTCCTCAGCGCAAAGTAGTAAAACAGCTGTATTGACATTAGACACATACAACTATACTGTAATAATGCAAATAAACATAGAAAACACAAGAATCGAAACATTTACAAACATTAGAATACTGTTCTTTCGTGTGTCGATGATGCTCGGGATAATTTTGTGTAGCGCGGCAGGGCTATTTCTTTTCTCGTATCACATTTTTGTCCGAGTCGAAAATGTCATTGGTGCAACCAATGTAGGTCACTGGTAGGACAAATAAAAAACTATTTGGATAAATCAAGAGTGGAATGCGGAAGAAGAAAGAAAAAGAACTTTAAAACTTTCAGCGTAAGTTTATAAACAATATATATGTTCTTTTCAACTTTTTCAGTAAATCTGTAATGACGAACAAAGACAACAACCAAGGCGGAGCGCTCAATTGGGAGAATGATGTTCCTGAGCCCGACTATAAAGGGGTCGCCGTCAAGGAGCTCCTGCGAATTATTGATTTGTTCGAATCTACCCGAGGGGAACACGACAGCAGGGGGAACGCAACGCTGAATATATCCGATCACTACACTGTTCGGATCAGGCCGCACTTCCGGAACATATACCAACTCTTCCTCCTCCTCTATACGATGATCTTCGTCGGCGGTCTAGTGCTGAATATCGGATTTCTCTACTACATCGTCTCCAGACGTCTGATCAGGGACTCCATCTTCTTCTATTTGGCCAACATCGCGATCAGTGATATCTGTTTCCTGACCTTTGGAATCCCCTACAAACTGGCGGTGACTCTCCTTCAGAGTTTCGTCTTCGGCAAGTTCATATGTGTCTGCGGTTCCATGTTCCAACAGATCCCCAGTCTGGTGGGAATTCTCACCTATTTGACCATCGCCGCCGATCGATATCGGGCGATACACTTCCCCATGAAATCGCCCCTGTCCGGGAGGCTGTGTCTGTTGGTGGTCTGGTTTTTGGCCGTTTGCATACCGCTGCCCACCGCCGTGTTTCATCGCTACGCCAATATGAATATCATATGGAACCAACTGAAGGCCATTCATCCCAAACTTTCTCTACCAGCCAATTATTTCAAGGAATACCAGGTATAGTTACTCTGTCTTGTTATGAAAAAGGACAGGTAAGTCCAATGATACGTCTTCATACCTTCCTTCCTTTCCAGAAACCGAAAGACAGTCTTTCTGATAGCGATGTTCGGATGCTTCAATAATTGTTCATAACAAAGTTAAAAATTGGTTGTTAAATTATTTTTTCAGCATTGCTACGTTCTATATTATCATGAGTAGTGCAATATTATGGAAATAAAAATAGAAACTTTATCAGAATTAGCAGCGTTCGCACATAAACATTCATTGAACTAAAGAAAATAAATATTATCCAAACACTTTTTAAGATTTATATTTTCAGTTGAAATAAACAGACGATAAAAAGTACGGAGTGGGGGTCTCAAACCTAAGATTTTCTGATTACAAAAGCAAACGGCCTATCCATTAGACCACATAATCCTAAAAAACTAATGTCTCAAAATCCTTAGAAAATCGACTTAGAACATAGGACTAACGGACATACAGACGAAATGCCACTGTTTTAGAGATGCGAGGACGCATCTGATACTCAATTCACGGTTTTGTTTACTAAAGATTATCAATAAATATTTGACGTAGTTACAATAGTTACATAACACGTGTTCCGCAGTGATAGAATATTCAACTGCTTTTGGCAACTGTGAGGTCACAGTTACGTTTCTACCGCTGATTGGTCGACTTAAATAGGTCGTAGTAGTATACACGCTTTAGATAGACAGTGTTAGACATGCAGTCAGTCAATAATATCGATTGCTCATCGTCTATCCGAAGTGACAATCAACATTATGTGGTTATCTCAGCTTTAATAAAGTGCCTGAAAGCAGTCCGTACTTCTTGGTGCACAAAAAACATTTATAACGTACTACATCTGCTACCTTTTACAAATCGAAGGCTTAAATTTTCCCGTTCACAGTGCCAGAAGTGACGGATAGAATTACAGTAGTAAATGCCTAAAAATGCAGAAAATCGGAGAATAAATCATCAAAGTCTGTTGTCAGCTCTGTAAACTCTAAAGATATGGATACAGTGAGGATTCAGTCGGACAGAAAATCGATGACAATATCTCCCATGATGTGCTAACACGAAGTCCCAAATATATTTATCCACACAACATGCGAAGAAGAACAATAAAATGAAATTACACGGTTGGTGTTCTCAAGCGTGTATGCCAATTAATTAAACTGCACTACCTATAGTATAGTTATTTACAATCCACTCTCCAGAATTAAATGAAGACTTGAAACAAAATCTGTAAAATTAGATAAAAAAAGGCAAACCATTTTGTAAGAAATTTGAATCCTGTAGAATTTTTGGTGCTATTGCAGTTTTTTACCCGCCTAACATGTTCACTTCATTTTTAGTACACTTCATTGTGACGTTAAAAAACAACTTCATCTCAAATTTGGTGTCAGTCATTCAAATTCATGCAGAGATATTTGCTATTTTGATCTACATTTTGTCGTATATTGATTAAATTTGGTTTATTTTTGATACTGCATTTAAGTATTATCTTGCACTTTGGATTCAACTTTTAGTATCCATTCTTTTCATTTATCAATAATTATAATATACGTTAAAATTAATTTAGTATGTTACTTCGTATGCGAAACAGGAACCTCAATTCAAATTTACCACCGTTCACTGACCAATCCAGATACTCGAATCAATAGTGGTAAATTTGAGGCAAATAAAAATTTCATTAGCTCCGAAATGTTATATCACTAACATTTACTTCTATATTGTATGTATTTCGTAGTAATTTATTAAAATCATTTATCTATTTATTGAAGAATACCTAAAAACGATTTTTCTCTTATAAGTTTTGTTTTACTCAGATATTATTTTGAACAGTGCAATGGATGATTGAAGACAACTTACCGTACTATGAAAGCAACAACAACACTTTATTTAGGTACTACAATATAGTCTAATAAAAATACAGTAAATATACATTATAACAGAGTCAAAATAATCAAAATTATAAAAATGGTGTAAACCAAGGTGTGAAAAAGAATCAAATTCTATTAAATTTAGCACCTAAAAATAAACTGCTCAGTGTCAGCTATAGAAACAGAAAAAAAACATCTGCGTCATAACATGAAGATTAATCAAATTTGTGCGGGTGGCAGGTTGGATTCTTTAGGGATGTTGCAAAATGAATAAATATAAGTACTTTGGACAGCACTTACGAAGTGATGAAGTGAAAACGAAAAAAACATTGAAGGAAACTTAAAAGATAATATGAAGTGAGTAGATGTGAAGACAGGGCCAATTGGAAGAGGATGCCATGCCTATTGGCACAATGTCACGTGTATACAGTACTCACTTGAAAAATGTTAAGCTAAATTACAAAGAAGTACAGTCGTTTATTTAGATATATAGGCGTTGTCATTTGGAATTGCATAAGGCAGTAGTGATGACGTATCTCTGCAATATTACGTCTTACAAAGGTTCAAAGATTCACATTTGACGCATGCATATATCTCCATTATTCTTCTAATCAAAGTCTGTATGTATGCTTAATTTTCTCGAGCTATTCTTTTAATCTTAGCTGTTGCATTTATTAGTGGTAAACAAATTTTTATCACACAATATTTGAAAATATGCTTCCATATGTTTTCAAAGATTATTTTATCTTCCTCGGTTGACTTTATTTTGACGATTGTCTCAACTTTCTAAATACGTACGTACACCTTCTTTTGCTTCTTCTGCTTTGTGGTATCATCATTGCTGATTGTTGGCCGTCACCATTGCACGCCATACAATAGTTGGCCAATTTGATCTATCTTCAGCTAAATGTGCACACGATACCATTGGAAGTCCTGCCTAGCTTCGTAAGTTAATATACATACTGCACATTGATACTATAGTATTCGTTAGTGGGCAGCCGCTGATAGGGCGGCACGTTTGACCAAAGTATGTGAGCTGTCGCCTCCTGATGTACGCTAGCAATCTTCGGTGTATCTTAAGTTCTTGCGGGATACTGCTATCAGTGCGCATTTCACGGACGCTTACACGAAACAGGCGTCGCCAGATCCTCATCTCAATCCACCAATCAGAGTGCCTAGCCAGTGCAGCCATAACGTCCTTCTCCTTCACCTGCAGGCGGGCCTCCATCTTCTTGCTGATGGTC
Source organism: Nematoplana nigrocapitula (assembly GCA_032274565.1). NCBI lineage: Eukaryota > Metazoa > Platyhelminthes > Proseriata > Nematoplanidae > Nematoplana > Nematoplana nigrocapitula. The sequence goes on from JAUYWV010023010.1 coordinate 6,417, forward strand.
CATCTTCTCTCACATCCATACAACATCTTGGACCAGACATACACTTTAAAATCGAGTTTTTATCGTCACACTTTTCGATGGAAGTACCCGGTCTATCTCCTTGACTGTTGTCTTAGTGATATCGATTTGCCGTTCGATATCCTCGTCCGCGTCTGCCTTTACTACGCTACTCAGGTATGCAAACTTTACTTGTGCTAACACTTCGTCTTTCACCACAATTTTGCAGTTCGGTTTCGTTGGCTTTCACATCTGGGCTGCATTTATTTTATTTTAGCCCTTTGATTTTAGTCTCTGTGCTTCATTTCTATATGAAAGAAAGGTCCACAGTACACGATGGCTTTCACTGGTTTGATAGTCGGAGGGCTGAAGATGAGGGATAGGAGAGGAGAAGATGAGACAGATCCTGCTGACCTTCACAGCAGGAAGCTGGGCCCGAGGGGGAATCATCATTTGAACTGTAGTAAGTAAATATCTCGTTTTGAAATGTCCAATGTGAAACGGCAAAGCAGAATGAATATTAAATATGACGATGTAAATTATAAATGATTAATATACTGTATTTTTAAATTTGAAATTAGTAATAAATTAATATGGTGTATAAGGTAGATAGTATATCGTTTATCAAAGCCATAGACTATAGGAGATTAAATTTTTACTCTATGCTAATGGTAAAAATAAATATTAAAAATTTTTCTTGCACCAAGGTCTCTAATATTCTCGAGGATGTAACTCTTCATATTTTCAATTCTAAGGCGGTCTACAAATTTAATTGTCAGAATGATGCAGAAATTTCCTACATTGGACACTTTACAGTGAGAATTATAACGGAATTATGTCCTCCCTCATATTTTTGAGTGAAGAAGATGCTCTGATGTGATCAGCCATCTTCGTGTTTTCAAGCGTTTTTTTAAACGATTTAATTGTTGCGATACACGTTTCAAATATTTTGCTTGATCATGCACGTCTACCGGCCATAGGCAAAACTCTAGTAGCAATTATTTGTATTTCCATATGAAATCGAGTAATAGAAAAGTCCTGTGCCATATTAGAAATAAAATTATTTAAGTAAACTGAAAAAATTAACATGCATTTGTTTAGTATTTAAGGCAAATGTAAACAAATACTAAAAATGATTCCAAAGTTTATGGCTGCTAGACCGCCGCTATACGAGTAGTCAAATGGATAAGACCGTTGGCTTGCAATCATCGGAACTTTACGGGTTTTAAAATCAGGTTAATCTACACGAAAAGTTACTCATGTGTTATAAGGATGGAGATGCCGACCGTTCTCATCCAGTGAAAGTAAGCACTCCTTCCCTAGGCTTCAAATAAAGATGAAACTGAAAAACAAATTTACGGAAAAATTAAACTCATTTAAAAATTCAGCAGATTTGACTAACACCTGCAATAAGTTTGGAGATTGATAAAAATGCGCGATAATTAAGTTGAAAACCCAGGGAGAATGAAATTGCTCGAGAAAATTAACTAAACAGCTGCATACAATTACAAACATTTCCCCTGATTAAAACTTGACTGCTATCTGGGGCAAATGCGGGAGGGGGGGGGCTAGGAGGCATGTGCGTCCCTATACGAAAGATTTACGCCTTTTAAAAAATATGCGCTCTCTGCGCCTTCTTCCAATTTTATGCCCTTCTCCCTTTTTGCGCCCTCTTTACTTTCATCTTGAATATGCAGTCTGAAGGAGGGCTCTAGTCTTCTCTAGATATACTAATAAATGTGCCAAACACAGAAAGCAATTGGGCTCTCTTCAAGCCAAATATAGAACTACTTACACATCATGCATTGTACAGTGATAGAAATAAGAACAAAAGTTTTTCTACGTAGTGCCAATTATATAACTAAAAAGCTATATACTGTAGAAACTTCATTTGTACAGATATCGCCTACATAGCCACTACTGCTACGAAGGGAATTTGTTTAAACTGATGGCTTCGGAAGATATTCTTCTTTTTCTTCTTTGAGTCAGTTCACAATCCTGCGCCAAGTGTCTCGATTCGTCTACATACTGGATGCCTCTCCAAATGTTGACCCGGTTGCAAGTTTGATATCTGCGTTCCATCTCAGGGCTGGTTTGCGTCGTCGTGTGTTCCCCTCGACCATTCCTTGCATACTTTCTTTTTCAAGACCGTTTAATCTAACGGCGTTTCCGAAAAAAGCCAGCTTACTGTGTATAATGTGGGAAAGAAGCACTCTTTTCTTGACTCCAACTTTTTCTAGAATCCTGGGGCAAAAAATACAATTTTAACTTGTGAGATCTATGAAATCTATGTATGTATCTGTCAAAAAACAATATTTTGTGTAAGAAATTTCACTTTTACAGTAGGCAATTGTTGTACTGCTAAATCAATTTACTGCAGAGTAAGAAATTTAAATTTTACAGTAGGCAATTGTGGCACTGCTAAATCAATTTACTTAAGAAAAGACTATACAGGACAAAATAGTATTTGACAGCTGTTTTTTGTTAGGTGTGTTTGTTTGATGCTTGTTTTTTGTTACATACAGTAGATCAATGGTACCAAGCAGTACTTTGATGAATGGTTGTTTTCCACTCGTATAAGGCGTGGGTACCACACTAAAAGCAGAAGCAGATTCATTTGCCAAAATATCAGACAAGAAGCTTTCATTTCCTCCCGGACAACACCGGGAGTACCAGCTAGTTCTACATATAACAGTAGCAACAGAGGAGAGTAGAAATGTATATGATCAAGACACGAGGGTAGCTAAGATATTTATAGCTAGTATTTTTTCATTTGAATATTTTGCAAATAAATAAATCTGCCGAATTTTCTAGGACCGCCCCTCGCTGTGTCATAGCACTTCAATTTGTGGCTCTTCCGACTAACTATATTTGCACAGAGAAAAAGAGTCATGTTGCTGAACAGAGAATTATTGAGTAGATCCTGTGGCCACTTAAAATACCTGAGATAAAAGAGTCATTTAAGTGAATTTTGCAAACTGATCAAAGTTTTGAACCGTCCAGCTCTTTATCACATTCAATCAAATGAAATGGATATCGCAATGATTAATAGGAAACACCAGTGAAGATAAGGTCAAGAATACTTACTATCTGAGAGATATAATGAGGAACCATCCCTCTTCAATTAGGATGACAGTTCACATATAGGTTTCAAATCAGTTACATAGTTAATGCACAAAATGTAAGCTGATAAACAAGTAAACTGGTATTTGTACTTCATTTGAACCCGGTTAAAAGACGAGAGATCACACGCGTTCGTAAAATATGAACTTATCTATTAAAGTGATACAAAACCTCGTTCTCTTTTTTACTGCCGCATCTTCGCATTGCATAATTTGAACTGTAGTTTTAAGTCATAATTTATAAAATCGCTTGATTAGAGTGGTACTGGTACATACACTGTATGTCCCTTGTCAGGCAGTAACCGGGTCAGATTTACGTTCCCAAACTTTTTCTCTAAAGCCTCACCAGATGTAAAATCTTATATTTGGGTTATGGTTAGGGTTAGGGTTATTTACCTTACACATTTGGCAATATTTTGACAAGATGGACGGTTTGTCTTGACCTATAAAGCATCAGTCCCTATTATAGGTCTCAATAAATTTGCAATGGTATTTTTCAATTGCGTTCAGTCTGATGCAAGTATGGGAAAGAAAGATTTCGGAAATGAAGGTTCAAAAGTATAAGGCGAAAAGAAAACTGGTAATCATCATTTGACCCGTTTTTAGCAACATGTTACACTTAAAAATTAGGCATCTTCAGTCAACCGAAAAAACAATCAATCAATCAACATTAACACAGTAATTGTCCTTGAAAGCACAACTCTCGACACACACTTCCGCCACTGATCCCGATCGATATAAATTAATGATACCGCTGTCCATGTCTCCGTATAGCTATCCATGTCCTCTACTATGTTTAATTGTTTGGCTCGAATGTTTTGTATTAGACCTATAATATAGAAGTCTGTATTGCTGACCCTGTGGAACCATTTTATACCTAATGTACAGTATGTCTTAAAAGTTTATTTTTGAAAAGTCAACTAACCGTATATAGAAGATGGTAATATTGTTTTCAACAATCAACAGTTTATTCTTTTAGGTTATGTATCTATATTATTAACTTCGTAACGTCCGTCCATCCATCCGTGCGGTGTCACGCCTAAAAACGTGAATAACTAAACAACGGCAGCACGTATGAATGCGAAATTTGGCACAAAAATTCGGTGATGAGGGGAAAATATCGTATCAAATTTTGGCCACCGGACATCTAACAATGCGCACGTGAGTGGCGAATCTTTGTTATCTGCTTATTGATGACGTCACTGTTACTCTCATTCGACTGCAGACAGCCAACAATCTGCTTATTAGTGATTTCACTACCACTCTCATTCGACGGCAGACAACCAGAAAAGGACGGTATTCTGTTTTACTCTGAGCGCTGACGATGGACGAGCTAACTCCAATGTCGACAGCTGAAATCAATAAATTGAATAAAAATAGCTTATTGTCGCTAATCAAATCAATCCGGCGGGGTTCCCAGAATTTGCCGAGAGGTGACTCTAACACTGGAGAGTGTGCGGAAGTAGTAAATGCCGGCATGTCATTGAGCTTGGTGAGTTATTCCAATGTGCTTTATGCAATGACACATATCACAAACAGAAGGAATGTAGCGTTATTGATTCCAATATATTTAATATATGCTCTAATAATAACCAGGTGATGATGCAGAGCACAAAATGTAAAATGCATGATTTAACTAACGCATCTAATGTATCTAGCTGTATTTTTATTTATGTTATTATGGTTATTTGGTATAACTGGGTATTATATGAATATATCTATCTACGATGGCAGCAACACTTGATGGACTTCAAGTTTTAGAACGATTTAGAAATGTACATTATTTAAATCTTTCTATAGCTAGGATGACTTCATATCCTCAGACAAGCATTCAGAAATATCATAAACAACCAGGACACTTTAGCAAAGGGAAGACAAAAGGCTACTTGGATCAAGACAATAATAATGAATGACATCAAAAAACTAAATTTCCATACAAAAAATCCACACACGGCAGACACAGACACAGATGGCATGAGCTTACTAAAAACCTCTAAACTCATTTTCTCTCATTTCTGCTCTCATTTCTTCTTTTTGTCTTAGTAATGAATTATCAAACATTTGGGGGTATGCTATTGCAGCTGAGTGAGGCCAGGCGATAGGGAATTTTATGAATGTTTTCTGCTATTACACAGGTCCTCTTTACAGCTTGATTGAATTAGTAAGAAACTTGCAGAGCAAAGCCAACCAGACAGAAAAGCTCTCTTGGATTGGATTGGATTGTTTTATATTTCGATGCTACAAAATAAGCTATTTTATATAATCTGAAATAAATAAAAAAATTCACATTTCATTATTTCTTTATGCTTAGCTGTTGTTTATAAATAATAACAATGGTGCCCTTTTTCGAATTAGAACCTCCCTTGGGAAAAAAGTCTGGTTGAAGCGTCTGGCGTATTAGTAACCAAAATCGTTTAAGCCCTATAAAAGAATCAATTACTGCGACTTGGATGCATTTTTACAGCAATTCTCATAGAACGTTATATTTTACACAAAGTCAGGAAATTCGTTTAATTTATTCAGTAAAGCTGTCACATATCTGAAACCCTCAAACTCTGTTGCATATTTTTCAAGTGAAACAATATAATGATTTTAGCGTTAAAATTAATCTTCTTGAAACATAAAATATCAAAACACAATTTAACAATACTGTAATTAAACAGTGGGAAAACGAAGCACCTTTGTTTCGATAAGGGCACTAATTTGCGAAGTTCTTTTATCTTTTATGTGCACCGCTTCTAACACAGATAGGAAGAAAATCCTTGCACCTTCATGAAATTGCGCCCTTGCAAATACTGGTGCTTCGTGTTTACCGTAGGGTGTTAAATTTCTTGCTCTTTGAGTTTTCTTTCAAATTCCGAATGTACAAGTATAGATACACAGGAGAGCAGGAAGCTTTCCAAAAGTGGGGGAACAAGATAAATGAAATGATTCCTTAAATTCCGAATTGACAAAAATGGATAAGTTCCGAAAATCGATTTGACTCAGATTTTTTATTATGAATTTGATTAATCACTGCCCCTTCAGTGACTGGCATAGGGAGTAAGGTATTTAGGAGTGTATTTTGAGGTAAGGTTAGGGGGTACCAAATTCGTAGGGGGCACAACACTGGCGTCTGGAAAATTGTAACTTATTTCATAGAAAAGATGTGTATAGTAAGAGCAGATAAGTGGTGTCACCGAGTGGGAGCCAATTTTCTTCAAGAACTGCCACGAGACGTATCGGACACGTACACACCCTGAATCCTGATGCACATTTTCTGACTGGTACGCCCTTTTAGACCCGGTTGGTACAATTTTCCGAATAGCGCAAATCTTCCAAATAAAGGTGGGGGGGGGGGCGGTCGCCACTCCCCCCGGCTACAATAATCAGTAGATCATTTTGACTAAGATTTCCTAATTTAATTTACGGCTGGATTCTTGAATTGGTATGAACAATTGAAGCATCCTTGCATCTCCATAGGAGGCGAGGCTGCCAGGAGGTAGGGAAGGAAACGACAAGGACGCATCATTGGACTTACCGGTTTTTGTTAAACAAACTGGTTTACCTCCCTAAGAAACGAAAATCTAACTGTACCTTCCTCAACGACTATTTAACTTCCAATTTTTTTCTCCCTCGATAACTGAAAAATAATGATAAAACAATCCAAAAAAGAAAAACAGGTTAAAATCAAATTTCAGATGATGGACGTGATCTTTGGAATGTGAAACATTGAGAGCTTGAAAAAACTGTGTTCGCTATCGCTATCTCCTCATAGACTATCAATCGGAGTAATCAAGAGAGTCTCTAATACTGTACAGATACTGTACATGTGCGTAAAGCTTTTGTTTGACTGAGAACAGTTCTCAACTGTTGTTGTTGTCCCTCATTTTCCAACTTCTCTCCTCTATTCACCAAGGTCTGTTACCTGTTCATCAAAGGCCCGGTTCTCATCTACGCCCGGGTGATATTCACTCTATTCTACGTCCTTCCTATGGCCGTCATCGCGTTCATGTACGTGCGCTGCTCCATAGAACTGACCAGCAGAATCTCACGGAGCACCCTAAGCCGAGGCGTGTCTCTGGAAGGCCCAATGAGTGCACCCCTGCCAGGTGGGTGTTGGTTCCGTTTGAATTGAAGGGAAAAAGTAACATTTTTTCTAGATTGCTCTGTAGAACCTCAACAGGCTGCACTGCAAACAAAAATTTACGTGAGCTTAGTACACTTTGTAAAAGTACGGCTGTACGTGGATGTAATTTTACGGCATATTTGACGTAAATTTATTTCATTTATTAGTAATGTGGTAACTGATATTATAAAAGTATTTAATGGAATGTCAAACTGTCGTTAGACGTCCCCAAAATGTGTCTAATGAAATGTAATTCTATTTGAACGTTCTGGGAACGTTCCGGGATATTACTATGAAATACTTTCAATCTTTTAGTATTATTCAGAGGAGGAGGAGGATAGCATTTACATATACAGTATTTTTTTTTAAATATAATAATTAGTATAATTGTTTCTATCTTTCAAATTAGCAAGTTATGAAGAATGTTTTAAAATGAAAAATCTAAAGAACCAAAGCTGTGAATATCTACTGATGTAAATGAAAATGATTAATTTTATTTAGGAAGCAAAACATTATGCCATGTACTATATTAATTGGTGTACGAAGAAACTAAAATAAGGTCTATAAGTCTGAGGAAAATTTAGGTGTGGAAAATTTATGTATGCAAATCCGAAAAGGTTATATTCCAGCTTAATGCATGTTGACCTAAATTGTTGAAACTACTATTACACATCTACCACTCTGCCACAGTGGTTCAGCCGGTGAACTTGGCGGAGAAGGCTCCAGTTCAACTCCTGTTGTCTCGGACCAAACAAACTGTTCTAGATTGTCAGTTAGAAAGCACCCAATTGTTTTTACCAAATTAGTCGTTATAAAGTGTACTAAAATTGCTAAAAAAAGAAAAAATAATTTAATACATTTATTACGACATACTACCTGAAAAGTAGTATGGGACAGTTATGAAAGTAGTTTGGAAACTACGGCTATTTGCACATCATTTTGTAGCACGGCTGATTGTTTTTTATTTGCAGTGTATTACTATAAAATGTGATCAAAACATAATATACAATTCTAATGAACGATCGACATGCGAATACATATACGACTGGGTTTGCTTGGTCGGTACAGAGGGGTTGTGGCAGACATATGAAGAAGCCTGATCGTGTCGAATTAGTTTAAGCATGTGTTAATCCAATTGAGCACTGTTCACCGTGTTCTATACAAGTATAGGGTGATCCGTAATTAATGTCTTTTTGTGATTAATTCGAAACAAAACATATATTCAAATCTAAAATTTTCTTTATATTCTAATATAAAAACGCAATAATATTGAATTTTGAAATATTTTAAAGATAATGTCCTTCACATTCACTAATAAGTTGAAGATCTTGTGTCAACTTGTGGAGGGACTTTAGCATTTTTTGTCTCGTAAATGTTGGCAACTGCGCCTTCAAAAATGTTTCAAGATTACGTTTTAAAGTGAAGTCAAGGCGATTTCTGATTTATTTCAGCCGAATGAATCTATCGCTAAGATTTGTATCCGGGGAATAAGGGGATGGTCTCAGCAGCTTGATGTTCTTATCCAGTAGGAATACGTTAATATCATTGGAGGTATGTGGTCTAGCATTGTCGGGAATGCGCTGTATATTCTCCATCGGCAGTGGTTAAGGCAGTGCTGTAAAGTGATTGCCCATATTACGAAGAAATTTTATATAGATCTCTCAGTCAACAGTGTCATTGACAACTTCAAAAAAATGTTCTCTTCTCAGTGAAACAGCCACAATCGCCATCAGTTTTCTCTCATTGGTGCTCCGTCTTGCATTTTGACGTCGGTCTCCATCAGGACCTAACCAAGAGCCTATGTTGTGCGCTGGTTGAGAAATAAAACATAAATATTAACATTAATTACAGATCACCCCTTAATTTGAAGAGTTCGGGAAATGCCTTTTAGATGATCTAAATCCAAAAAAATATTTTAAGCCTTAGAAATTGCTTTGCTATACAGTCGTTATTACTTTAACATTTAGTGCGAATATGTCTCAACGTGCGGTTTAAACGACAGAACAGAATAATTATTGTTCTATTAAAAAGTGCGTTTTTTAACATTAGATATAATTAAAACTTTTAACATTAAATATTTAAAATGATACAGTTCATTGAAATTTACAGCAACTAAAACTTTTTGTCCAACCCAAGACTTTTGATTAAGGTGATTTCCTATAATGTTTGCACATATAAAATCGTTTCATCTGATAAAAATAATCTTCTGATTGATATTTCTTGTGCTCTAAAACTATTAGGCTATTGCAATACCATTCAATCCTCTCCTCACGATGTACTTCTGAAAGTGTGTGTGGCACCAATGAACCGTTGACATCAAATCTACATGAACCAAGATCTTTTGTAATGATTTCACGCATCATGCTGTAGGATATAGGATACATTGAAATTATTTTCTAAATAACGAATGCCCAATATAGGAATCTTCTGTCAAGCATATGTAATTCAACCAAATCTTCGATATTTTTCCTGACTTCAGTCTTCTTTTTCCAAATCCCCTTTGTTGCTCGTATAGGACTCACGTTTTCCTTGAGCAAACTCTTTCATCATAATTTGTATTCTTCTCAATCTAAGAGATTTTTCCTTCATGGCGTTAAGGAGAAAAGAATTGGTTTGAACAGCAGTATAGTTATTTTTCTCTGCAAACGTCAATTAAAAGATAAACGTCTCGTTTACTATTCTTCATATTAATAAAATTCGCAGCACCTAACAATTCTTTGTAATACTTCGTTTAAAATACTGCTAAATTTAATATAAATTTAAAATATATGACATCTATTGATCTAATCTAATAGAATTTCAACGAAAACACAGATACATCTATAACTTACCTGATGCACTGTATTTTCTATATATCTAAATATCTACAGTAATGTTAAAAACGTACTCTTTAACATATATCAATCTATGTTTATAGCAACTAACATTTAAACTGACACGGATTCGATCTAAATATGAGCCACAGACTTCAGTATAGGTAGACAGAACACTGCTAATCTGTTACACTCAAGGAAAGCGTTATGAAGGAATTCCAGTAAAATCAACCAATCAGAATGCCTGGGTGGTAAGAAAATGTCACACCCACTTCTTCTGCCGCGTCCCACGGCTTAAAAATATGCAAAACTTGGTATATTTACCAGCGGAGAATTTTTTTATTTTTTCACCTATTCTGATATAAGTTACATAATATTGTAGCTCGAATTCAGGCGCAAATTTCTACAGTTTTACTTTTCATATCATGTACACATATCACCTACATTTGCC
>JAUYWV010023121.1:0-16903 GCA_032274565.1 Nematoplana nigrocapitula
GGAGGTGTATGGGCGAAAAATCAAGAGGGGAGAAGGGTTGAAAAGGAGTGAGCAAGTGCTAGTGGCGCAACTCAGATTGGGCCACTGCAGGAAGACTAAGTACTATCAGAAATGAGTAGGTCTGGTGCAGAGTGGTAAATGTTTGAAGTGCAAAGAGGAGGAGGAGAAGGACCACTGATGGGAGTGCCTGGCGCTGTAAAGGACAAGGGAGAGATGCAGTTTGGCATGTGATATGTCGACCAATCAGAGACGTGTTTGCCGTATGTCTACTCTGATTGAACAAACCACGTATCGTTCCCCCCCCCCCCGCTAACTGTCTGATAACTCTTCCGGCCATACAGCGATGGGATTGCTGTAAGTCCACGCTGATTGGGCTAGCATGTGTTGTGTTATCCACCCCTCTTGACTGATATATACAGTATATACAGTATACATAGAAGCGCGCCATGTGTGGAACACAAATATAAACAAACTGGACTGACGTTTGAAACCAGTCATTCTGATTATTTGGTTGCACACCAATACATCACTTATCATTCCCCTCCGAGTGGAAGACCTTAATGCAGCAAGAATTGCATACCTACACTGGAACTGCTAAAGGAGCATTTTCTGGCGTTTTCTTGATTCCTTATATTTTGGTCATTTAGCCGCTGCCCTGGACAGCAGAGGTTTTCTGTGATGCCTTGTAGTATGAATCAACAGCCTCCCGATGACTTTGAGATTTCTCATGTTGTTTAAAGGTACATAACGCTTTCTTCCAGTTGTTAAAGTTGTCACAAGTAAAAGATGGTTCATATTTTGTATTGCTGATAGTAAGGTTGTTTTCATTAACCTACTCACAGTAAAAACAAAACACTTTTTGCTTGAAATACAAGGATTCAACTACGAAAAGTCTTTATTCCACGATGTATGAAATTTTCGATACTTAATTCCAATTTTGAAAGACGACACCTGGTAGGCCCTCTTGGTGCTTTCTATAATTGGAATTTGAAATGCGTGGACACACAAAGGAAGTGGTTATAAAATTACACAAGCTTCCAATATAATATTTGGGGGACCCAAAGTAATTTTATTGGGGCCCCCAGCCCCCCCCCCCCTCCGCTTCCGACGCCTATGTTTACTGATAATATCTTGCCTCCAAATCGATGTTTTCGGTATGTCTGAGCAGACGGGCGTGCTCTAATGTTTTAGTCAGCGTCCAAGTTTCAGATATGTACATACAGTACAATAGTCTGCTTTTAGTGGCACGAAAGAAGTGAATCTTTAGTTTACGTGGTAAATCAGATTGATAGACGGTGTTTAGCTTGCACATTGCTGTCCAACTCTTTGCTTTAATTATATTTATGTCTTTGGCTGTTGTCTGTCCATACTCCCAGGGATCAGTTTCGTAGAGCTCTTGTTTGTTCTGTACTAGCCTTGAAACGCCACTGTTATATCCTAGACAAAAGGCCGTAGCACTAAATAAAAAGCTAATGAGACTTCTTACAAAACAATAGAAATGGTCGCTTGACGCGATCGTCCGGTAGTTGCTAAACTTTCCTTCTCGGCACGTCGGTATAAAAAGCAAGCAGAGCCAGGATGATAAAATTAGAGGCAGGATCTGAGAGGCTGTGAATTTGGGAAACATATAGAATATTAAATGGGAGCACGAAAAGTAACATGAGAGGTAGTAAAAGAGAGAGTGTGAGAAGGAGAGATAGATGGGAAAATTGTTGATAACAAATAAAGTACTGAAAGAAATAAAACTAACAAAAGAGAATGCAAAGCAAGTTCCTGGATAAAACATTTAGTGTGAGAGATAAAGCGAAAGTGTGTGTCACAGAGAAAGAACAAGATGGAGAGGGAGAAAAAGTGAATTGAGAATGAGGAATAAGATAAAAGAGAAGGTAAGTTGAGGGGAAAAAAGTGGGAGAGAGGGCGGGCATACATGACCTATAAGACGAGCGAAAAGTTAGAGAATTAGAATAATAGAGATAAGAGAAAGTGAAGGAATGAGAGAGAGAGAGAGAGAAGGCGCTAAATATTAAAAGGCAACGGAAGGGTGAGAGCGCGATGGTATGAAAAAAAGTAAAACAGAGAAAGTATGTTTGAGCGCGAGAGAGAACGAATTAAAGAGAGGTTGAACGATAAGTGAGACGGTGAAAGACAGGGTGTGAAGTGGAATAGTAAGTAGAGAGAAAAAAGTTAATATAGAAAAGCGAAAGAAGTGAGAGAGCAAATAGGAACTCAACTGTGGTGTTTGTGCACGCGGTTATAGGGGTGTTTCTGAGATTACAACATAAACCTCGTTACAGCATCGTCCAATCCAATGTACTACTGCTGATTCCTGTTAAGTAATACTCTCATGCAGTGCATTTGTCATACACATTCAGGGGGGAAGAAAATATTCCATCTGTGAAAAAGCCATCGCTGACAGTCTTTGCGGATATCAGAACTTAGTTTTTCCAATAGCAATTTGTCGTATAGGATTCCCAGACAGCCGCTACTCACCTCCCCAGTGTCGTAGGCTCGAGTGCACACTCCTGAGCCTTTAATGGGCGCGTAGACGTTAATATTGTGCCAACTGAGGGTGATGGGGTCGACCGTTTCGGCGAAACTCAGAGCTCGATGATGCCTGCTCTTTCCGTTCATCCTGGGTTGAGTGGGCCGACCCAAATGACCATTGGCCCCGTAGATAGATCGTGGACCGGCTAGCAGGAGACTTGTATCGGTGACCTATAGTGGAGTCAATGACAGAACTGCTTGTATCCTAAACAACCCTCTCTATGTAAGTTCAAAGAATAATAATCGAAAACATGTCTCTGGCTGCGGTTCGTCATTGCGATTTTGTCAAACGCTCATATTTGGAAATATGCAGAATGTTTGACACGGAAATAAGTGACCGTAAATTGATATCGACCATATGCATCAATTATTCGAGTCCATGTTCCCTGGAGTTAAGGTAATCTCTTACATTGATTCGTTTTTTTTATTTATACAGTATTACTATTTCAGTATGTAGTTATTGGAAATTTAAGTTACAGTGATATTCACAACCTCAGGTTAACTCAATATATGGACTGATAATAGCAACGTAGGGCCGCAAGGGAACCACTCCAGGCATGGTTCGAACTATCAACTGCTGCTGGCATTGTCTAAACGGGTGGAGTAACATTGTTAATAGAACGATGGTCATCCGACGCTTCATTTGACAGTATACTCACAATTTTTCTTATCGAGTCAAGAGAGGGGGAGTGCTTCGCGCATAGAAATCGGGTTGTGCGGCATAGCTATTTTAATTAATTTATTTTTTTAATTTAAAATTAAAATAGCTATGCCGCGTAATCCGATTTCTATGACTTCGCGCCAATAATCTACCATTCAAAAGCTCTCTATACGCGAGGGGAGTGATTCTGCCAGCACATACTTCACATCTATGCAAATCCGTGCTCCTCTACGTCGACATCTGTGTCTGAAGATCACCACCAGACGGATCCATTACTAATGAGATGATTTAGTATATTATTTATAACAAGCGCATATATGAGAACGGGCGCAAAGTTTCTAATCGGAGAAGCTTGGATGTCCGTGTCCCCCTGCCCCGTCCCGTGCGCCGCGATAGCTAGAGCATTGTTTCATTCGGTGCCGGTGTAATAATTTTTTGAGTTGTCGGCTTTCCTTTAATCTAAACACAAATGCAAGTAGTTTTTTCAGCAATTTCCCGTTTTATATGTGCGCATGACAGTCATCGTTAATTTCGCTGAGCTCTTACGTGTGTGTCCCTATCGACACAATGGGTGTCAAAGTTTACACTTTATCTGTCCATTTGACACCTGGCCTACTCTTATAATACGATGCACAGATGAAGTGCACAACAATGACAAGCTACTACTAGACGACTGCACTCTTCATTTGCAATTGCCGAACGTGCTCAGCAGATCCACTTAACTGCTAATGACGTTCGGGAACGTCCTCTCTCATAGGCATTGCAATTCAACAAATTAATCAATAGCATTGTGTGGCTAGTTACACCCAAGCATAATAGCATTGTAGAACTGCTCTTCCCCAATCACTATGCGCTCTGCGCATGTGCTGTGCTGAGCGTTTGGTGGGTTATTGAATTTGCATAGTTGTTGTTGTTAGGGTGTAGGGAGAGCTACCTACTAGCCTCAATGAGATGGCTTTGTTTGATTGCATAATAGGGTGGACAGTTAGTGGACGTAATAAAAGCGAACTTCCGCCGATTTGATTGTATTATCGCATTGGAGTGAGCTTGGCGTGGTGCACTTGAAATAAATCTTGGAAACTGCGGTTATATTTTTTACTCGGTATTTTACCTTTGAACTAATTATGAACAGAGCACATAGAAATCCTACTGATGACCGAGATGATGCTTCCTCCGCTTCTGACTACTCCGTTGATTCGGCCGATTCGTCCAGCTCCAGTGATGGTGACTCAGGGGACGAATTGCCAGAAGACTGGAAGGAAACAGATTTTCGGCGAGATGCTCCACCTTCCGAAATGGAGTTTATGGGAACTCCTGGATTGAATTCAGGCTTCGAAGCAATGGAACAAGTGGGGATTTTGAGGATCTAGTGTATACCGATGATCTTATGGAGTTTATTGCCACCTGTACGAACAAGAGGGCTGAGAAATACGTTAGAGAAAATCTGGATGTAGAGGAACAAAGTGGACGGATACCAACAGGGCAGATATGAGAAAATTTCTCGGTTATATTTTGCTGACTGGAATTATCAGGAAGCCAAATTTGTCTGATTACTGGAGTACTGACGACCTCTTAGACACTCCATTTTTCAAGAATGCTGGTATGGCACGTGACATATTTCTTCTTATTTTGAAATTGTTGAGATTTGCGGATTGTGAGCAGCTTGACAGAAACGACAGACTTGGCCAGGTGAGATCTTTTGTAAATAAATTATTAGGCATATGCAAAGAAGTTTATCGACCAGACCAGAACGTTTCTGTTGACGAAGTTCTTGTACTCTACAAAGGGCGTCTCTTTTGGAAACAATACATCAAAACGAAGCGTGCTAGATTTGGAATAAAATTATTCGCATTGTGTGCACAAAATGGCTACACTTGGAACTTTTCAATCTATACAGGAAGTGAACATTATGCTGTCAATGTCGATGGAGCAGATAACTTGAGTTTATCTGAAAAGGTGGTTGTTGCCATGGTGGATAGTCTTCTCTGTGAAGGTTATCACGTTTTTTGTGACAACTGGTACATGTCTACAAGGTTGGCCATGTTCCTGTATCATTACCAAACTCTGTGTACAGGAATAATGAAGAAAAACCAAGGGGCTCCAAAACAACTTATTGGTAAAAACCCCAAAGGACCACCAGTCTACATTTTTGTTGTATTAAAAGTCCAAATACTGCAATCGCTGACAATGGTTACTGTAGACCAAACTTAGTCTTGTACAGTAGTTCAAATATTCAAATGTTTCAATAATGACATAGATAGCCTATCAAATAAACATTTGAATATTATTATATGAATCAATAATGCCAAAACACAAGACAAACCAGCAACTAACAGAAATATACTGATGCTAACTATACCACAAAATGTAAAAGTAAATTTTCACCTAATTTATCTATGCCACCAATTATAAATTCTTCACAACTAATATCACACAAAACAAAGAATTCTAAGTACAACAAAACTAACAGGAAAAACATATTATACACTGCATTGCAAAAAATTGAATTCATGCTAGCTGTTCTCAGTAGATATTTAGTCTTATCACCTCACATCAAATTTAAACTATCCAATTAGGTAGAATGTAGGGTTGGCTTGACAATTACACAGGTGAATATACTTTAGTGGGGTCACCTATGCATCATATAGTATGTCTAGACATGTTCCGGCTTTGTTAACAGAAAAAATAAAAGTGTGTCTACTGAGAACAGCCATCAATGCAGTATATATGCTTTTGACTATTAGAGAGAATTATTGGCAATTTGAAATGAAGAAAGTATTTTATTTGAAAGAATGTATTATTAATAAATTTAGTTATTATACAAAGTTGGAAATACTTTCTAAAAATCAACTAATTTTGTGTGACATTTACCATAGATTTTTATATGAAAATATGATGTAATTTTTCATAGAAAATGTAATGATATTTTGGAAATGTAAAATTAAAATGGTACATACCTCTATATTGCATTTTTTCAAAAGTGGATTTATCGTATCAGTATCTCAGTAAATTCCTCTTTTGTCAATTCATTTAGTGTGTTTCTTCAGTCAATAAAAAAATATATCTACTGCAACATATTATTATAAAACAAATAGAAATATCTACATGTCAGATCAGTCAAGCCTGCACAAAACACACACAAAAGAAGCATTCAGTTAGAAAACTCAAATCAAATGTTCTTGGGCTTGTTCAGTCAGCATACAAAATAACAGATGTCATTGTTTCAGGAAGACCAGCATCTGACAGCAAGTGGGAGAGGTTCGTTGTCCCTGTGTTCAGACCTCACTGTCCAAGTCTCAGCATTTTACAGCATGATTATCCCTTTTGCTCTATACCAGGAGCTTGTTTCATAAAACTTTAAGATCGGCTGAATTTATGAGCTGCTAAATTTGGCAGTAAAGTAAGTAAACCACATGGGCATTTCCTAAAAATGAACCAATGATATGAGTTTTAGTCGTTGATGTTATTTTAATCAATGGCTTTAAAAGCTCGTAAATTACAAATAAAGGTATTTTCATATACATTACAGTAGGTGCAGCTAGATTATTCACCGCTAAATTTTAAGTACATCAACCTCTTGAGCAAACAGGCCCACTAGCTGGCTATATTTTCTCTACCCCTGCCACCACTCCAAATAGAGAGAGGTTGCATTTTGTATCTGGCTTTGACAATGGCCATTGTCATTCGGGTACTCACTCTTTTGTAGGTAAATCACATGTGCTGCATTGCACACTCCTTGTCTATATGCATGGTCCTGTATTGTGATAAAGATTGTTGCTATTTTACTTGGCTAGAGAACTATTCTCATTGGTATTCGAGTCAATAAATTTTAAGAGCTGCTGTTTAGCAGTGTTTTACGAAACAGACTTTAGCAGAATAGCTATTTAGCTGCTCCTAACTCCTTGATTTACGAGATCCTAACTCTTAAGTTTTATGAAACAGGCCCCAGGTTTCTGTCCTGGCTAAATTCACCTTGGGACACCGGCATTATAGTTTGACAGATGTATAGCATTTTCCTCAAAATAAAGATCACATCTACACTCCCTCTTCCTAGCATATAACCAAACTGCATTTCATCAATCTCAACTTTTTCCTCAACGTCTTATCTAACACTTTCAACTACATTCATTCTATGTTCCACTAGTGTGATACCTCTGTTTGACCCAACCTCCATCACACTACCTTCATGCTCAACTTCTAATCATCTGGCATACTGCCACCCTTTAAAATCGGATTAGCCACCTCAAGCAGCACTCTTGATCTGTGATGAGATGATTCAAAGTATTTTTTATGATTTCAATTGGTCCACATACTTTCCTGTTCTTCAGAACTGCTGCAGCACTTTCCACTTCTAGACTGGCCCCTCTATTGTTTCAGTTTCTACAATACAGCTTCATTTTCTTCGGTAAAAAAATAAACTCCATATGCTCCTTCCACACTCTTTTCCTGTCATCCACATCAAAACATAATTTTCCCATCTTTTATGTTTGGAGGGTTTTACTAAGATTGTCACCTGTCCTTCAATACCAAGAGGATGAGTACACATTTCCGAGTCACTGCAATTCCGCAGGCTTCATCCTAATCTTCATGCAAAGGAATATAATTCTAGTTTAAGATCCTTTACATTCCATCATGTAAGGCACACCGTTTACAGGTTTGGAGCAATACAGTTTTACAAATTTCAAAATTTCAAAAATGCACTGTCTATTTCATCCAAACAGTTCTATTCAAAGAATGCGGACACTATCCATTAAGTCTGATGCTGCCCGTTATCCATGCAGTCTGATGCCACCCCCTATTCATTCAGTCTGATACCACCCCTATCCATTCAGTCTTATGCTGTTTTATATCCCCTTGAGACTATGAATGTACACTATTGATCTTCTGCCGCCTGGCATTTGTGGCCCTGTCCTGATAACAATTGTTATGATGGAATTAATCAAATTATAGTAATTAATGTTTTATACATAAATAGAGAAGATTATATAAATAAACATTATATGTCATAGTTTTATATCAATAAAGCAAATTTGAATAATTAAAACCTTTTTTAATATTTAGTTACTTTAATTTTTAAATCATTTTTAAGAAATATCTGAATGAACTAATGTAAATAATCAATAAATAGTATTAAAATAAATATGATGGTAAAATGATGGCATTTTAAGAAAAGAAACTACAGTTTCTGCAATAACTATTGTTTTAATTTATTACAAGTTGTTATTTATTCATTTTAGTTTTCATTCTATTTATATTAGTAGTATTTACATTGAATGAAGTTTTATCTGGAAGTTACTTCCTATAATATCAAAATGACTATTAATAATTTCATTTAATTTTGTATTTTTATAGTTGTTGGCATTATTTAGACTGCCCATAGAAATATGGGAAAATTGAGTGACAAAAAGATAAAATCTGCTGTGAAAAATGGACGTTTAAGCAAGGTAAAGAAGCTTTTAGAACAACATCAGCAGATTGATTTAAAAAGTGTCCTTTCAAAGAATCGTCAAAATTTACTTCATCTCGCAGCAAAAAATGGACATGACTTTGTAATCAGGTAAGTGTGTAAAACCTATATACGCTCAAAATAGTTTTTTGTTAATGATATATATTCTGTACTAATTTTGGATTTTTTAGATTTTTAGTTAAACATGGAGTATCAGTTACTATGCCAGATAAACGTGGCAACACTCCTGCTCATCTGGCTTTGTTTTACTGCCTTTCATCAAGAATGTACTCGGAAGGTAAATATTCATGAAATACTCTTTTCATATTTAATATGAGATAATTCACTGACACTTTAACTAGATAGGCTAGGAACACCTATTGACAGCATGTCTAACAAGTCTTTCTTTTAGAATATCCCAAATTGTTTCTATCGCTTGTTGTGATCAACCCACAACTAACAAATAAATGCTGATCTATGGTTTTAAAATACATATGCTATACTAATACTATGCCGAAAAGAATTTTAATCTTACATAAAAGCTGTAGCTAATTTATTTTTCTGTCTTTTCATGTTTTCTAGAGTGTTAACAAAAGCTGAATTTTACTTATATTGCCTTATTGCTTTCGTTAACTTTGGTCGAAAGGCTTGCCACCTTTAATGTATTCAACTTGTCTGCAGAATTTACAGTCAGCACTTGTGCGTTAGATTTGAACAAATCTTCCAGTTAAGATGTGTAACTTTTGAGAGAAATGTGTATATCTTATTTCCAGAAGTAAATCATTATTCTTGAAATCAGTAAGATCTTTGCCCAAATTGTGAGTTTTAATTGAACTGTGTATTTTTCTAATTCAGCTTCGGACATGCTGGATCCATTAGTTTCGGCTTGTCCTGATCTGATGTTCACTTCAAATCGGGATAATGTTACCCCATTGGATCTCTTGACTCAGCTGGAAAACAGAGCGACGGAAAAGCGCAAAACAAGACAGAATCTTTTTCCAGAAGAGGTATCTCCTAAATTGAATTATTCAATACTTTTTAAGTTGCAATATTTAAATAATCCTCCGCGGCATTCGCTTGCTATGGATACAGACACGTTTGTGTGTCTCACAATGCCTTTAACCTATTTGTCGTAGCACTCAGAGATATTGATTATCTATTTTTTTAGCTGGACAGCAATTTGTTGTCCTTTTTCTTTCAAGCGATAATATAAATCTTTAAAATTGATGCGGAATATACTGTATATATTCTATGATTAGTAGCCTATATTTAAATACGTCCTCTTTAAATATTTTATTTTTCAACACTACTTATAGTAGTATAACATGTAGAAATGCTGAAACTTTATAAGAGGTCTTCTTGTCGAGAGGAAGGAGAGAAGGATGCAACATTGGACTTAGCAGGTCCTTGTACAATTTAGAATATAAATGCCATCTTAATCAGATTCTTTCTTTGTTTTATTTCCTTTTTGGCAAACTGTATACCTAGGCCGAGAATGGTCATTTTTGCTCTCACCGACAAATTTTATGGTGTTGTTTATGGGTAAGAGGGTTTCCTTCGTGTGTATCAAATAATTTCTTATTGCAGTCGTCCAATGAAAATGCAGAACGCAGCAGACAAGTTGATGACTGGTCTGACAGGATATCTGCGGAGGTCGAGGCAGAATATGAAGAGGAGTGGGGCCGGTATGAGACTGGTAAGATATTGATCGTGATTGTGCACGCCTGTTCTACGTAGATTCCATCGTGCTAGCTTCCTTGGATTTTTTACCATTTAAAAAAATGGCTGATAATTTGATGAGGCATTTTGAGTGTGTGTTTGTACATTTGGGGTTCCGCAAATAGTCTCAGTTAGACAGACTGTTTTCAACCAGCAGTCGAATTATATGACTTCTGGACTGCATATTGCACCGCAGGACAATGTGTTGCTCAGTATTTCTGCTTTTAGGAAAAGGGCATTTCTGCGTCGCTCTTCCCCTCTCTCTGTAGAAAAGCAAATTGGAATGTTCATCAAACGAAACGTCAGGTGACCATAGTTTTGTTGGCAAGATTACTCCCATGTTCGAGAGATTTCGAACGATATGCCAATTTAGAATTTTTCTGTTGGTAGGTCACACTTATTTTCCAGCTTGTAATTAAACTGTGAACACTTTTTCTCGTTTTGTACCCACTCCGAATGCATTTATGCAGATGACTGTGGATAAATATATTTATATATATATATATCGATATTATGTACGAAATTGAACCACGCTGATAGAAAATGAAAATTCTGAAATTAACGTTTTTGTTGGACAACATGTGGAAGGCAGAGGAAACCAATGAGCATGTCCGTGAGCTGGTAACACAACCACAAACCATTTGAACATCAATATTTTGGGATATATAGTCACAGGTTCCTAGACAAACAGCGCACAACAACTTGACCATGTTTGTTCTTCTTCTCTTGGTGAGGGTGTCCTCCAGCCGGCAAAATAATGCTTATCTCTCCTCTTCTCTCTTTCTCCTGAGAGGTCGGGACGCTAACACGTCTTCTCGACCGGGAATTACAACAACCACAACCATAATCCAGTTCTTCTTCTTCTTCTACCCAGACCCGAAGGCAATCCAGTTTGAGATGTCCTACATCAGGGGGATCACAACAACATCAACAACCATGACTCGGCAAACAATCTGATGAATGCACGACGACGACAATTCAGCCTCTAAACCAGTGCCTACTATTGATTACCTGTGATATACACAGTACTGTCATATTAGTTTTGTTTTCTATCCCGTTGTGTCCAGACTTCCAGGCGGACTCGAGTCCTCCGCGAGAAACATTTGACGAATGGTGCGAGCGTATCGCGCGCGAACGTCGTCGACTAGAAGAACCAAGTATGAGGCAATCAGGACCACACACCTCCCCGGTAACGGACCTTCCGGGTGGACAGACTGAGGACCATGGGGACGAGCGGACTCGGCGCGACGACCAGGCCTACCGGCAGCGCTTGGAGGCGGCCTTGCAGGAGCGGACGCTGGGCCGCCAGTACACCGAATTCAAGAGGCGATGGCTCGCATTCCTATCCGCCACTGCTGCCGCCGAGAAGGAGGGGGCTGTGCAACTCTACGGCCTTGCTGACATTCCCTGGCCACCGTTTCTAGTCGCGGAGGAGGAGGGGTTGTACGGACAGACGCCAACTGTGCTGGACAGTGTCCGTGCGGTGATGGGAGGGGATGAGTCTGTTCGGTCCGAGTTGAAAGAGTTGCGTGTGGACTGGCATCCGGATAGGTTTGCACAAAAGTTCGCCTCACGAATCGCTCTGGAGGATAGGGAAAATATTGACCGGCGTGTGAATCAAGTGTCCCAGCTGGTGAATCAGGCTTTGCAACAGCTGGCAAGCTAATGATTCTACTATTGATTTTTTATTATGATTTCTTTGTTATCGAGGATAGTCAATTGGTACTATCTTTTGCTAGTTTTTTATCCCAACAAATTGCTCATTCCGTGTTTTCTGTACTCCTTCTCCTGGCAGATTTGTCCAGATTGTATTCGTAGATCTCTTTGGTCTCCTTGGTTTAGTATATGTTATACTGAGATACCACACATTAAATGATGGCGCGCCTAATCTTGACAAGAATCGCTCTTTTGCCTAGCCCATTGTGTGTCTGGTTGTAAACAATAGTTATACCCACAATGATGTGAATTTTACCATTTAGCAGATATTAAAAAAATGTAAACCATTATTTTAGTTACTGTTATAGGCTTCAAACATATCAAGATACCAAAGCCATGGTCGAGTAATGAAATTTCGGAGCTAATGCAATATACACCCCAGCCGTGTAACCGGTCGCATAACCAACCGTATTACCGTAGATCGATCCATCTGTAAAATGTTAGCATATTTCAACAAATTAAAAGCATATAATCAGATACAGTTTTCGCCACACTGACAAAGACAAACATGTAATAAATAGTCTTCACAAACACTCACACGATAATATTACAGCACTCTTGTTTAAATATGATAATATTTCACCAGTATAACTATGATGGTATTTATCCACGGTTATTTAGGACGGTAAATGTCAATATATGGTTGGTGTGTCATGCATGGGGTGTATAATATTATATAGAAAAATTAGCTCCGAAATTTCTCGTTATTTTTCTGTACATTTTGTGGTTCGTACATGTTGAATTATGTCAGATACAGTATTATAATGCATGTAAATATGTCTTTAGTGATTATATAAATAAGAATTATTTGCCACTTACTCTTCCAAATTCTGATGTTAGCGGAGTGGTAATTATGCTTCTTTTGATGAACCCGCTATATTTGCAGTGAATACTGGGACTAATTCAGTCTGTGAGTATAGTAGAAGTGTTTCGCAGTTAAAGCACATTTGACAAGAAAATACTATTGAACCTCGAGCATCGGTCGTGCGGGAGTACTAGACTGTATTTTTTGTTCTTGCTCTGATTCCTACTTAACTGTACAGTCCTGCCGTACTACTTCCAGGCGGTTCAGTATTACTCTCTTAGTAAGGATCAGATCAGATTGCAAACCTAACGGTTCTTACACAGTGCATCTCAGAGCAACACTTAACATCAGCTGGCGAGAACGCCGAACAAATCAAGATTTATAAATGGAGTGATCCCGAAAATTACAGAGACCAACAAGAATGGGCGATGGTCATTTTCGGACCATTGTAGGGAACCAACTCGTGGAAGAAGAGGACGCGGTAGACAGACGAAGACCTGCATCCAGCAACTGGAAGAAAACACTTCCATGTAGAGTTATGATGGAATGTGTCGGACGTGTAGATAGTAGTAGTAGTAGTAGTATTTCCATTGAAAGTAACTTACGGAAAACTGAGAAAGCTGGAATTGGGATAGTGAGGTTGAAAACTCTAGGAAGCCTGGAAACTAAAACGAGAATGTTTGGTGTGTGACGATAGTCTCCATTAACTTTCGACGTGTACTAGCATGGCGCAACACCTTGGTATAATGTTCTATCCATGGAGATCTTTTATTCTGCGTAGGAACGACATCTGCCGTCCACAACTGGGTCTTCATCGACTTGATTACCTAACTCTCGCATTCATACATTTTAGTGAGAGAAACTGAGTTTCACTGTCAAACTCTTCGACGATAGTGTGTGTTCCATCATTGCATCTACTGGTACCATGCTACCCACGTATGCAAACTTAAGGTAGCCTGGTGACAATAAAACGACACTGTTGAGGTTGAAAACCGAGGAAGCCAAGATGCGTATATATTTTGGGGAACTTTAAAAGATAACGACCGTTATATTTTCTAGATACGTCCTCGCATTTCTTTTAAAGCCTGACTGTTAGTTGTTTCAGAATGTCGTGGTCTAATGCATAAGGCGTCTGCCTTCCAATTAGAAGATTGCAGGTTCGAGACCCGCCGTGATTTAATTATTTATTTTTAGTTGGACAGCAATTTTCGATCTTATTGATTTCAATCGATAATGTATAAATTTTGAAAATTGATGTGGAAATCGTTATATTTAATTTTGTTAGTATATTTTTTATTTGGTGTTTACGTTCTTAAGCTGTCAATTCTGATAAAATTTCCATTCTTCACTTACTGTTACACTACTCATGGTAGTATAGTATGTACCAATGCGGAAAATATAATTTACAAGCGGATTCCTAACTATCGCCAATGTAATTCTTAAGGCGATTTTCACAGGAATTTGTTATTGGTTCTAGTTGAAACTTGGTATGAACACATAATTAAAGCAAGCAGGCCGGCACGGCAGCATCCTCGCATCTCTTTATAAGAATGTGTGTCGAGGTAGAACGCAGTCGACTTTTGCCGATTAAATCAGCTGGTTAATTATTAGTTGTATTTTCAGCTAGTGCAATATAATAGCACAGGGCTGTATGAGTTTTTATATTGTACGGCGGTACATTTCACATAAAAAGTTGCCAAGGTGTCACAGCTGTGGCCTCTTAGGTTACGCCGTTTGGTCATTTTTGTATTATACAGTGGAAGTTTACGGGTTTTATTTAGCTATTGATTCTCATTGCTGTTGTTGTCAAGTTTAATCAAATTAAGGAGAGATTCACTCAAAACAAATAGCGAATTAGGCTTGAAAATTACTCCCTTACTTTATTATCCTCGTGGACAGACTTGCTTGTATAAATAATATCTTTCCATTAACTGTATCATCGCATTGTTTGTTGTGACTATACAAACTGGCTCTATCAATCTACACACAATATATTTCTTTCTCTTCAAGGCAAGACGTCAAAAGATATCAATGTACAGTTTTCGGTTGGTTAAAAGCTTTTTTATATCTGTTTGGCTTGTTGACTTTTTGTTTTTTGTTCTGCTTTGACATTTTACAGTTATTGATCCCAGTCTGATAAATGATGATTTTCGTCGCATTTCAGCATTCGAAAGACGGATTTTGAATTATGTCGATGTCTGATTGTGTTGTATGTAGCGATATGTGTACTGTATGTTCGTTTCGTTACTCCTCCAAAATTACTGTGCCGAACTTTCGGAAAATGTGCACATCCGGACGCCGGCGAGTTGAATAAATGGCTACTTTTTATTCCATAATCTGGCGTATTTTTGCATATATTCACGATTAATTACCCGCGTAATGTAATAGAAAAATCAATTAAATTGATGGAGGAGCCTCCTATTTGAAATCAATGACCGATAAAAATTTTTTTGACTGCCATATTTTATATGTTTTATTCTTTGAGTGGATATAAAATTATGTGAATAGATTGAACAATGACTGCGTGCTCGCAAATTTTAAATTTACCAAGACAAGAGTAAGAGAATGTCATGTGCAAGGCAAAACTATTGAAACTAAATCATTTCTCCAGAAAATTATTTGAATGACATATAAATTCCATAACTGCCCTCATTTAGACAATATTGTCCTCTTTATTTAGATACTAGCTGACATACCCGGCGTTGCCCGGGAGGAAATGAAAGCTTCTTGTCTATACGGGTGGAAAACAATCATGCTACTGTGTTGTGTTGTTGCTGAGTCCCCCGCTTACTTGGCCGATCTTCGCCCTGTAGGCTTTCAGGAACAAAGTGTGGATGCGATGTAATTCCGCTCTTGCCCGCGTGGATAACTTGCGCTCCATTTCTTTGTTTCTTGGCCAGGTGTCGGGATGGCGCTCTTTGACTTCATGCTACTTGCTACCATCGTTTAACATAACAACAAACAAAGAAACTTAACAAAAAACATAACCAATACATACTATAGCTGCCAGATTCCATTTCGACATTCTGTAATATACTGATATAGCATTCAAACTCAGTTCTGTAGTATCGAATATTAGTAAAAGTATTTAAAAAATGTTGACTGCAACTACAACTGTAGTATTTAGCATTGCATCAGTCGGCTACTGCAGAATTCAAATTCCTACGGCTTCTCCTATAGGCCAACCCTGGGAACCCCGGCCCAAGCCTAAATCAAGCCAGCAATCAAAACAAAACCTGGCCTATGTTACCCGCAGGGATGAGGGGGTCACCCATGCAAAATATCGGGTCCGTGGGACCAACGGTCTGGGCGGCAACCTCAAACATACAGACATACAGATTGACAAATATATATAAAATAGCAAAAGGTGTTGCTTTTCCAGTTCTTTTGATCCAAACGACCAATTCTCTTTTGATATCAGACCAGTTGACACGTCGACACGTGATGAAAGCAGGAGTTTCCCCACGGTTGCCTTTGTTACCTAATAGCTGTCAGGGAAGCATCGACGTAATGGATAATTCCTCGCAAACAAACTCCTCAATATTACAACAATTGCAATCGCCGGGGTTTTGGAAGTCCGCTTAACATGTAAAGTGCAGTTAAATTTATTATAAAATGTATTTTTTATAAATGGCATGTTCGACAAACTACCCACCAGCAGACCGGTTTCGGGATTATTGCCACTCGTCAGTACTGCGGGCAAGATTCGAACTCATACCCCAGTGATCAATAGTCGAACTACTACTTAACCACTAGGCTACGCGATATCTTATCGAACATGACTTTTTTCATTTATTTTTCAAAATCCTTATTGTAAACTACTGTAACAACAGTATAAATATCAATCCATCTATAATTAGATAAATGTATGCATATATGTATGTCTGACCGGTATTTATCTCCCAACTCTCTTGTCGGATTTGCATGCTTGATGTCTCAAAAAATGCTACGCCAATGGGTAACATGGGAAAAATAGCCACGAGATGCAAAATTTCTAATTGAGAGGTCCACA
>JAUYWV010023232.1:0-16900 GCA_032274565.1 Nematoplana nigrocapitula
CCCAGACATTCTGATTGGTTGATTTTACTGGAATTCCTTCATAACGCTTTCCTTACGTGTAACAGATTAGCAGTGTTTTGTCTACCTATATTGAAGTCTGTGGGCAGTAGTACGTCATATTTTTATTTATAGCTGCAAAACAGAATAGTACGATGTTGGTAATCTCCTAGCCTCCCTCTCATCGTGTGTGCTAGTTTAATTATTCTAATAAAAATTAGTCTGCGTCTGGGTAGTCTAAAATATTAGATTCAGTGAATCTAAAAACCATTAGATTAAATATATCTAATCTAATATTTCCGCCTCTGTAGACTGCCCCATGACATAGAAAGTGGCATATATTTTAAGCAATAATTTAGCGGTGGTACAAAATAGTCGTATATATGCTGTTATTAGAATTTTGAAGACTGTATATCGCAGAAGATAGCAATTATGTACAATTCTGCAATACAGCGAAATATATTGACAAATTCAGTAATCACAAGTTTATCCACTTATATATAATTTCCCTCACACACTTTACATAAGTGACGATATTAGACTATATATAAGTGACGAAAATTACAGTTGAGTGCGTAAAAACGGGGCAAAAATTATTATGGGGAGGGATCGAGGCGCAAATTTTAATATTTTGCCAGCCCAAAGTGATTAGCTTTCAACACGCCTGTAATACTTGTACTTCCTGCTTTAGTTGATGGACCCTTTTGAGAGAATATTTAAAATAGAATCAGGGGTCAAATATAGTGTTTACTGGAGCCTTCACGTTTATCAGCAGACTTGCTTAGTGCTTGTTAGGCAATGTGATGAACATTGAATATAAATTGCGTTGAGTTAATGTGTTCGAATAATTGCCTGGTTCCATTATATTGGCAACTCCTAACAGTTGCAATATCATAACATACAAGGTCAGCATATTGTCTGCATGTATAATGACATATACATATATGTGACCTATATAGCTAGCTAAATCGTATAAGCAGAAGAATACGTTTGTAGACGCAAGATTCGCACATCCGTGGACTGAATAGAAGGAATGTACAACATGTCTCCAATTGGCTACGCCACTGTAATTAATAAATGGGCGGAACAGAGAAGAATTCGGTTATTAGATTAAATCGCAATAAAACATTCAATTTACTTGTTAGAACACAATATCGGATTCCCTTAGCACCATTAATTTTAAACCTGCTAACAGATAAGTCAAAACTGAATTTGAGTAATTTTAAACTTTTATATATGTTAAATTATAGTTTTTAAAAACAGAAAATATACATGTTGTAAAAATATTAAAATATTTTGTTTTAGTAAATAATAATTGACAGAAGTTGCCATTAACGACAGCACTAAAGTCAAAATACTTTGCTCGTCAAACTGTAATATTTACTTTGTTGATTTAAATATTCCCTTTGACTTATACTTAATAAGATTTTCTATGCAAATATTCATCGTCGTATAAAATGTACTTTGATGTAATTTATAAACCAACTTTCTTTTGGCAGGAAACGCATACATTTCATGCAAACAATTATGATTTATAATTATACAACTTCACTATAAAGACTGATGAAATTAATGTTCATTTCAAAGTTTTAAAAATATATATGTATTTGGTTAAATGAATAGTTTGTATGAGATAAGAAAACTTAAAGGGAATATTAAATATTTTGCAGTGATTATAGTTCCGGTCACCAGAATCCTGTATTGCATTTGCAGTGAGCATGACCAGACCTGTGTCCACTCTAGTTAAAGATCCAGTCACTGCACCTTGTATTAAGGTACAGTGACCAGACCTGTACTATGAGATGTGAAATTTTTTCCACAGAAAATATAATTAAATTAGATAGAATAATATTTAATCTCCACATTTTTGCTTTAGATACTACATTTGAATATCTTTTTCGAGCTCTCTCAAGAATGCGAAAAACTCTCTAATAAATGAGATAATCTCTCTATATTAATGTCAATGATGGCATCTTTTAATGACAAAAATGAGGCAAATTTATCACAAATTTTTAATTTCTCAAAGGCTGCTATTTTGATTTTTTAAGTCAAAAACTTAATTCATTGCACATATATTTAAGAAGTCCTAAACTTTAATCCCATAACACAAGATTCCGGAACTATATAATAATAACAATATACAATAAGAATAAGTTTTTTAATAAAATATTTATATATTTAACATTATCAAATATTTATATATTATCAAAATTTATATATATAATCTTTCAATGAAATCCTAAAAAATATAAAGTTACTATTAAATTTAGCCCTAATGAATTATAAGGACTAGTTATATAACTAGCCTTATAACTAACTGTTTTACCATAGATAGATACTATATTCTTTTAGCATATTGACACAAATAAAAAACATATATTGTAATTAGATATATACCATAAAGTTTTCATAAATATTTATTCAATAATATTACAACTTTCTTATTTAAATATACTAATACAATATTTCACTACTATACTAGTATAACTATGATGATATCAAGTCAATATTATTCAAGATGGTAAATATCAATTAGCACCCTAAATTTTATTTAAAAATAATATATATAAATATATATATCTTTAATTTTCAAATAAATAATATTTATTATTTACTTTTATATATGCTATTTAGATTTAATTTAATAATTTTTTCTTATATTTTGATTCATATAACTAAGAATTTACATATTAATAAAAACATGATAATTAATTTAATTATACATCTTAAAATATATAATATAATATATTAAATATTATATATTTAACTTATTTCTTTATATATAGTATATATATTGAAATTATCTTATAATTTCTAATATGTCTTTCTTATTTTTAATTAGTAGGTCATTATTACCTATAAAAATATTTTCCTAATCTAATTAATAATATAAATGTCTTATTAAACTATAAATCAATCTATTATGCTTTTATAAAGTAAAAATCAATATAATTAAAAAAATATTCTTTAATTATATAAAATATAATCTTAAACTAAAAATGGCATTTCTTTCTTTCTAGTCATTACTACTATCTATCAACAATAAAAATATTAATTTTTTTCTATAATTTTAACATTACTTATTTATACTAGTATTATATTACTATTATTAAAGGAAACTTTAAACGAAAAAGACTTATGACAAATATGATTAGGTAATTGTGTAGAATAGATCTAAGAACAACTATGAGTAAAAAAGAGATATTAGTATTTGAGTGCATGATAGTCATGCTTTTAAAGAAAATGAAAATAATTAAAATCTTGATAGCTATGGATTTAAAGCAATTACAGCTATTTACAGAAACTACATAGGAAGAATTTGTGAAAGATTCTAGAAAAAGCAAGATAACTCATTTAAAAATCTAAGCAAAGGTGTTTTGTCAAATACTGAGAAAGAGTGATACAAAGGCAACTACCTGAAAATTTTATATAATATACTACATTAAGCAAATGTTGATATTGATTTCCTAACACTATAATATAAAATCTATACATCTGATAAAATGGTAGCACTCATATAAAGTTTATTTTGCATTATTATATTGTCAATCTAGTTAATTAATCTATTATTCAATATCTCTAGTTACCATACAAAATATATATTTCATCACACATCTATATAATAATTATAATATTGATTGTGAAACTACTTGAAAAAGTTTACATATAGAGGAGGCCCACAAATTTCTTATCTTTTCAGTTATTGCTCATTGGACACAATTATGATTGAATATTTTTTTATCTAGCATAGCTATTTGGCAGCTATTTTGTAATTGAACTTATCCAATGAGCAATCAAATCAGTCAGTGAATCTGGCAAGCTTTGTACATTTATCTGGCATATTGAAATTGATACATTCAAACACAGAACTTTATTATATAGATAAATTGATTTCGTATGAATCAAGGAATTTGAACTTTGATAACCAATCAGGTTTATATTTATACATAACAGTATAACAAAATTCTCAAAACATTCACGATTGTTCCTAAAATAAATTATCCTTATATTCCAAACATCTTATATAGTGGTATTGAATGTGATTAAAGTTAACTAACACATAATTTGGATTACTTGATATACCAAGTTATGCATCCCTGATTCATTCAGGACTGAAATGTGACCAATGCTCTGTTTGAGTACTACCTTCTTCTATTTCAACTTTGTAGTTGGCAGAGTCATAGCTGATATTTTGCATTCAATAGGAGTGAGTGGATCTGATCAGTATGTGGCTAATCTCAAAATTGTATCTTGACCTAAACTTAGTTTCAGTTAGCTATGAAAAGTAGTACTATAAAGAATTACAACATCTCCCAGTTTTCGTTAGATACAGTTGAGTGAATCACAATTATAATCAAAGTTGGCCATGCCAGAGCATGTATTGATTGAATATTGAGTGCATACAGTAAATAGTTGGTCTACTTATATTAGGCAATAGTTTTCTTGCTCTTAACCCTCATTTATTTGTCCTATTAATCAATGTCAACATAGATTTATATTGATTGGACTGACCTGGTGTTGTCCGGGAGGAAATGTAAACTTGCCAAACAATGATAATGAATCTTCCTTTTTTTCATGCATCAAAGTACTATTCATTGACAATTTTGATCATAATAATAGGCATCAAACAAACATAACAGACAACAAATTTAACCAAGATATACAACAGATTTATGCAGACTCAAATGCAGCATCAAAGGTCTCATTCTGTAGCATATTAATGTAACATTGCTGAAATCACCTACAAGAGAATTCAAATTCCTTATTCTGCTGTATTATTGATTGTCATTCCTCAAATAATTCTACTTTTATCCGGATCATGCATCTCTTCATGACACTCCTAGTTACACACATACATAGAGACAAACACACAATTAATTTATTAATATACTGTAGATTCATCTTCTAAAAATATTATTTTATTTTCTAAACCATTGCACATTTGATGTTAGTACTATGAATGTTGCATGAAAAATTCGAATTTATATTTTGTCAATATTATACAAAAAACATACACTGTTCCCTTTTTGTTTGGTTCCTTGAAGTAATTCGCATGATTGGAAGGTAGAGTCTTGCCTTTATTGTTTAGTTGGCCAGACAGGCAGCCGAAAGTCCCAACCAACCAACATTATGCCCCTCATCGAAGAGCCCTACTACTGCAGCGAACAAATCCAGATCCCACCACAACTACCGGATCTATTGAAACAGTTCACTAAAGCTGCGATCAGAACCCAGCCCAAAGATGTCCTCGCCTGGTCTTCAGCGTGAGTATTGACAGCTTATCTGGGAGATTCCGACTGATGAAATTGCTATTTTGGTAATTGATCCTGTTCTTATTTCTACTGGGTGCATTCACAGGTACTTCCTTGCCATGTCCAAAGGCGAAATTCCACCGGTTAAAGAGCGTCTCGAAATGCCCGTGGCGACCCAGAAAACTGACACTGGTCTGACACCCGGACTCCTGCGAACTTTACACAAACAGGTGCTCTAAACTACTGTTCAGCAGTTTAAGTAGTATGAGCAGTAGGAACAGTATTTTTACGCGGTTCAATGAAATAATTTTCTGTCGTTCATTTTTTGGCACACAATGAGAGTTTTTCCCCCGATTTTTGTCTTCATAGTAGCACGCCTTTGTAGTTTCTAGAGTGTTTGGTAAACTATTGCTTTGTTTATTTAACTCTTTGCCCAAATACAGTGGTCCCCCCGAGAGCTAGCAATCAAGAGAGTAAGCAATGTCCTCTATGCATTCTTAGAAAACTAATTTTAAGTTTAAACCACTTCATAAATAGCATGTCATATGACACGTCTCTCAATATTCTTTATTTTTCTCGTAAGAGAAGTTTAGAGTTACACGGACGAAAATAAACCAATGGTTTCTCGCCTACTTCCGTTTCTTTCTGCACACCACTACAAAAACAAAAATATATCTTGATAATTTTATATACTTGACATGATTTCGCTTATCACGTAATGCGTTGAATTATACTTTTGAACATACAAATGGCCAAAAGAGTCACACTGAACCGATCACCATGTTTTTGTGGTCGCTCTCGGGCGGGGGGGGGGGGATCTGGACAGATTTAGCTCCAAAAGATGACTGCTCGAGAGTGGTACATGATACAGGGAATGAGCAGAGATTAAGAAAAGTTGGTTCACTAGAGCGATACATGATACAAGGAATGAACTGGGATTAATGAAAGTTGGTTCACTAGAGCGATACATGATACAAGGAATGAATCGGGATTAATGAAAGTTGGTTCACTAGAGCGGTACATGATACAAGGAATGAACTGGGATTAATGAAAGTTGGTTCACTAGAGCGGTACATGATACAAGGAATGAACTGGGATTAAAGAAAGTGGTCTCTCTAGAGCGGTACATAATACAGGGAATGAATCGGGATTAAAGAAAGTGGTCTCTCTAGAGCGGTACATGATACAGGGAATGAATCGGGATTAAAGAAAGTGGTCTCTCTAGAGCGGTACTTGATACAGGGAAAGAATCGGGATTAATGAAAGTGGTCGCCAAAAGTGGTCTCGTTTAGCAAAAGTGATGAGCTTTGAGTATTTCCCAACAACCCAGAAAAAACCGTCGTTGGCTCCGTCGTTGACTGGCGGCCTCGAGCCGCCTTACTGTACTTCTCTCAATGCGTACCAGTACAGCGTAGTCCCCTTTGTTTGAATACTGACAGGCCTCTTTAAATTCTTTTCAGCTGGGTCCTAAGCGTTCTGTCGAGGTGGACCTGATCGAGGAGAAGTGGAAGGCTCTTTGCCTTCCCATCGAGCAGTTCCAGGAACTCGTTCGCCTAGGCAATTTCATCGGAGAGGTCGAATGGGTCCGATTCCACGCGCTGGCTGCCTCATCTCTCTCCTCTGTGAGTTCATTGACCGACCTCTGGTTTATTCCGTTATGCTGCTACTGTTGCAACTTCGACAGAACATCGGTGAACTTTCACCAGCATTCCCTAAGCGTCTTATTCGGTCAATCTTTTAATCCGCTGGAGTCTTGTGTGTGGTAGACATGAACAGCTTACCTGGAAATTGCCTCCCCCCAAAAAAGCCCAGCCTTTTCCTTGAACAATCTAGGACTGGGAAAAAACGAACGAAAAGGAAAAACGTTTTGCCAAACCTCGTCAACTTTCAGTCTGCTAATTTGGAACGACACAAGGAGAGACAGCGGTGCGCACATTCCATTCACTGATCATCGCTGGTCATCATAAATACCGCCTCGATCTTCTCCCCTCTCTACCGTTCTCCCAATACTCCCTCGTTGAATTTCTGAACGATAAAGTGGGACAGATACTGTAGATAATGGTCTTACTGAAGATCTTTCGAAGGTGTAATGATGAAAATTTCTACACGCGTCCGCTAGGCTGGAATGCAACCAAAGAAATATCACTTGCAACAAATGTTCAAATTGAATGCTGTCACCATTTCCATGGAAGCATCACAGATCGCATATATCAATAACAGGTATAAAATGACGTATACATTGTGAGTTTTAAAACATGCCTATAAGACACTAAAACAAAACCTCTGATTCCCATAGCGTTTGTTTATTGACGGGCGGCGCGATTGGCGCGGCCTTGAGACATTCGTACAGCGTTTGTATGACGGGCAGTGCGCTGTGCGAGGGCTTCGCAGTTACGTTCGCGGGATGTTGACGCACAGTAACTTTTAAAGCGAACATTGCCTTGAGTCGTTTCTTTGTTTCGATGCACTCTCATTCTCCTGGCAACCCGTGACTGGAAGCCATATAGTTGATTTTCTCTTCTTTGACATTTTGTCCCGAATTTCAATCATTTTGTCAACTTTGTAACTTTAGCGTAATTCATTTTCCAGGTCTGCTTGTATTTTTATTAGTTAGCAAAGTAACCGATTAATTATTTATTTGTCTTTAGTAATGATCGATTGTTCTGAAATTGTGCAGTCTGTTTTATGATTAGGTTATTTACAAATGTGGCCAATTTTGTTCGAATCGGTAGTGTCATTTTGGAGATATTACTTATTAGAATGTGTTGCTACAAATCAATAATGGGAAATAAAATATGGCAATATGACTGTGGTCAGTGGTGATTTCACAGCGACGTAAGGCATTCTGTATCTCCACAAAACTTCATTAAGATCGCATATCAGGAACAGGTATAAAAGTGTCGAATGAAAACTAAAAATCACATCCTGCAGGCCCTGCCCCGCCATTCACAGGGTGGTGGGTACCCAAAATTTGGAGCTCTCTCCGATGGATGGTCTAGGAGGAGATAGTGAACACTCCTTGTTATCACATTCTGAGGATATTGTTAACCTGGAAAGACTGATCCGACCGCCGCATTTATAGCTTTTACCCATATAGACATGGCGAGTAATCTAAGCTAGATGTAGTTGTAAGTGTGTGTATGTATCTGTGAGGACGCTTTCACACAAAGACCGCTTGACCAAATTGCTTGAAATTTTTGTGTGTAGCTGCGCCCTTATAGTGCCGAGGACATAGGCCAGGTTTTGTAATTAACAAACATGTATTTAAAACCAGGTAAAAACATGCGATAATTTAAAAAATACTGCGATTTTATTTTACTACTAATAAATTTGATAGTAGTATACCTTCGGAATTTATAAGTAAAATTAAACCGTAGTATGTTTTTTTTAATATCACATGTTGTTTCCTGATATGTATCCCCCGAGCGAAGCCGGGTACCTCCGTTAGTAGGTAGTTAAATTAACTAAATCTGCAATCTGGGGATGTTGTGAGCTGGATTTCGGTTGGACGTCGCCATTTCGTCGGAATGTACAAGCCTCAGACTAGGCAGGGTTATAGACAAGCGATATTAGCCGCACTATCCCGCCAGTAACGAAGTTCGATTTATGTTATTTCTTGGACAAACGGAACGACTAACTTCCATAATTTCGTTTGTGTTTAATCCGGTTGTGTTGGCTTTTGGTTTGTTATTTTTTTATTGTTGATAATTTTGCCTTTTTACTTGTTTTACAGTTCTAACAAATTCTTTAGGATAAAGTGAACTAAAAATTGGACAATAAGTGTACAGGTTATACAATCCAACCAATGCTCAACTTTATTTATTATACTCGTATTCCTTCCAATTTAGAATACGTTACAATGTAACGTTCGTGAAATAAAATAGCATTTGCATATTTTCGCCAAAATGTGTCAAAGGGAGATGAGTGAATTGATACATAGCATCTAGGCAGAAATCTTGAAAATTTTTCTCCTACAGTTGCATAGTTGATGAACTGGCTAGGAGAACGCAACCTCGAATCAACTGAAAATCACTCTTGTAACAAATAATGATATGGGAAGCTTCTATTAGGCTTCTGTTAAACACTCGTCAACCATCGAGTGTTCAATATTTAATATATATTTTTTAAACATTACTGACACAATTTCGTGCCTTCAAAGTTGACAGCCAAGAACGCCTCTAAACAGAAGCGCCTTCTGGTCACCCCCTCACACTTCCACCGTTACTACTACCTTGACACTCTCGCCAATATACCAACCCTCTTCTGGTCCACAGCCAACTTTCCCGCCACAACGCCACCTCTATCGCCTAAATTCGCGCCGGCGAATCCCCCCTTCTTTTCTCCTACCGTCACCGCATCCGTCTCGACTAGACGTGGCCAAGTGTCTCCCCACCAGCAGATGAAATTATCTCGTCGATTCGACGTGTCTTTGGCCGTCCTTTTATAGATCTTTGCCTTGGTGTCCATTCAGTGACACCTTTCGTAAACTGCCTATACCAGTTTGAAGTAACAAACCCATCACTTTATTATTAGCCACACTTTATTTATACTAAAAACTACAGAATCACAAACACAAAACAAAATATAATCGACTCTCACTACCGTTTTAGTATACTTTCTAGCAAGTTTTGGCACAATTCTGACGTGATTTTCATACACCGAATAGGTTTTACACAATCTTGAAGATCCTTTGAGCTTGTAGGTGTTTTGCGCCGCGAAAGATTTTCGATGGAGCTGAGATCCATGGTGTTCCCAGGGCATACATGACCCAAACCCTCAAAACCCCTGCTCTGCCAGCCACTGCTTCACAGGCTTCGCCTGGTGACACGGTAAACTCTCTTGCATGAAGACTCCCACCTGTCGGATGTGCATCATGACAACAAGCGGTCTTCCAATAACTACAAGTACAGTACTGTAGGTGCTATAGCCTTCATTGTGGTGTTAAGTGGAAACCCCACAGGTTCCCACCACTATTTTTATAGCAAAGCTTCCCCTGTGAAGCAGTGACTGTCAGAACCGGGAGTTGAGTCCATGGCCTGGGAACACCCCGGATCTCAACCCATCGAGCATCTGTGGAGTATTGTCAAAGATAAAATGGCGTCGTATAAACCTACAAGCTGAAGTGATCTGTGGTACTAAGAAATGGAGGTAAACATACAAAATACTGACGTTGTGCTGCTTGTGGCAGTTAATTACATTTTGTTCCGTGTTTGTGATTGTGCAATGTTTAGTAGTATAATTAAAGTGATGATGGCTTTCTCATTTTCCTGACGTTTTCTGACTGGTCAAGAGACTTTGGGCGACAACTGTGCAGTTATAAATGAACGGCGAGTCTGTCAGTGACCTGGGAATTACAGCGAGGAGCGTTCAAGGAAGCAATCAGCTTTGAGCTCGTAGACTGCAAACCTAGAGCATTGTTTTCGGGGTAAAATATCTTCGTAGCACAAAGCTAACCCTACATCCATAACCGACGGTTGGTGAAGTCATAGGTATGTACGTACAGATCCATCTGGCGTTGCTTTGCAGACATGCGAAGAATGTCAGATACTGTGAGGGGGGGGTAAATTTGCTGTGGTAAAGGGGCAGGAAGAGAACTATCGGTATCAGCATTGGCAACTGAGTAAGTGGTGAATATTTTTTCACGTGAACTATACGATCAAGAGTAGGAATATGAAAATTTGTTGAAATTTACAAATGTATTTTGCATGCATTTGGGCAGCGATGCACTTCCAATTTTATAAATTACTTTATTACAAGTAAGATTACCCGTATAGCTTTAATAATCGAAGTATCTTCAGAATTCAAATTTATTGATTTAGCTTGGAATCAATCAGGCTATACTGGAGAATTCAAATTCCTGAAGCATATTGATTTAGCATCGCAGCAAAAACATCGTTTTGGGGGGTATTTTCTGCTGTGGGCCTCTCATTTAGAAGTTTTTCATCTCGTGGCTATTTTTCCCATGTTACCCATTGGCGTAGAATTCTTTTGAGTCATCAAGCATGCAAATCCTTCAAGAGAATTGGGAGAAAAATACCGGCCAGACATACCCACATACATACATTTATCTAATTATAGATAGGATTAATCCAGGTCTGCCATGATATTGATGGGATCAACCTTACAAATTAATCCAAGTTTATTTTGAATTCAAAATAGACCACATTGATTGGGCAATCTTGTAATCCAATCCAATCCAAGAGAGCTTTTCCACCTGGTTGACTTTGCTCTGTAAGTTTCTTACTGATTCAAACAAACTGTAGAGCAGACCGGTGTATTATCAGAAAGAATTAATAAAATTCACTATAACCTGGCTTTCGTGTTAACAAGTTCTTATCAGTTGAACATTTTCTATATTTCCACGTTAAAGAAATATTCTGATAATAAACTACCAGTGGCCCGTTGCAGCTACGCGTGCAAGTGTTGTTATGAATAAAGCACAACGCGCTCAATTGCTTAACAGTTGCTGTGCAGCGTGTTTTTGGCGTACGTTCAACGACAACTCTGGCAGTGTCCGCTAGTGCGGCGCCGTTTTCTTGCTTTTGTTCAACGCCAGAGTGAGAGAAAATCAATAGATCAGCTTGGCCGATTGTGCCAACCTG
This sequence comes from Nematoplana nigrocapitula, assembly GCA_032274565.1. Lineage (NCBI taxonomy): Eukaryota > Metazoa > Platyhelminthes > Proseriata > Nematoplanidae > Nematoplana > Nematoplana nigrocapitula. The sequence goes on from JAUYWV010023232.1 coordinate 11,852, forward strand.
TGTGTATGTGAGTGAATCAAGTCGCGATCTTTCTGTCAGCAAACTGACCAATCAGACGACGTGTTCTAAGGGTACGCGACCGAGCCAAAGACCCTGGAATCACGTAGCTTGCTTAATAGTATAGATTTACGAGGGTCATCTCATGTATTCGGCAAAAAAGATTTGATCAGTACGTGTTTTATGAGATTTGACCCCAAGTCATAGTTTCATCCACTCTTTGGACAGGTCACTGAGACTATATGACAATAATTTGCGTTGATCAATGCATAGATACACACTTTATGGACGAATACAGACTATACTTTGGGGATGCTCGCGTAGTGCAAATGTCGAAATAATAGAAGTCGTTTGAATACATGTTTATAAAAAATATCCATGTATTTCAACATTGTCATAAGATATCTAGCATACTATATGTACGGTACTTCAGTGTGTAGATGACACATTCCGTATACAAAAATGACATGCATTTTTGCGTTGCAAAAAGTTTGTACAAAGAAGACTGTCGCAAGCATCGAGTGAGCACAGACTATGATTAGAGGATCAATACTAATCAATACGGGTAGATAGAGTATCAATTAACATGCGAATTCACAATACATAGGAAATCCATTATTAATTTTACAGTTTTAAGTAATTCATTTATATACTGTACATAGTCGCAGACACGTATCTTTAACATCATTGACAACAAACACAAACAATGAATCAAAATGTGAAACTCTAATCATTGCAGGCAGGACGATTTTCATGCAGTTTGGATAAGATTTTTATCAACAATAGTGGACTGTACAAAATCCGGAAGGTTCAGCACGATTTCTTGCTAAGTGCAACACCAGCTCGGTTTTTGAAAGATGGGTATTGCGTTACAAAATAATGCGAAGTGTACTGTGTGTACAACTGAAGGAGTCAATGAAAATGCGGATGAAAACCATGGATTCTGGAAATTGTTAACCGTAACCGTCTGCGAACTCAGACTCGTTTCTTATGTAAATTAGTGAGAACATTAATAGTAATATTTTATTAGAGAAGGCTCTGGTATGTATGGTCTCCTATGGACATAATCCAAATAGAAATCACATTTGGAAAAAGTCAAGCAAGTCCAAACCTTCTCCGCAAAACTAAAATCCGCGGTTCCAGTGATGACGCTGATCGCTGGATAATCAATAGGGCAGGTAGAGCTGTTGAAATCAAATCGAATTACCCAGAAGAGAACAGCATGTATGTAGCATCTGAAAGACAACCAGTCTGGACTCTCTCCGCCAACTAAGAGGTTGTTCCAGTGTTGGCACCGCTGGCATTGTCAGCAACAACCAGGCTGCTCTCCTGTTGTTTTCCATTGCATCTTCGCTTGCCAATCGTGTTCCACACTTTGTTCTTCACCTGCAACCAGGAGAACCGGGTCAACTGATGTCGGGAAATGAAGGAGTCCACTTCGTCACGCCTGGGAGCCCTCGCGTGCCTGATCGCTTCGGCAAAATGCTCCTCTAATAGCTGAGTTTCTTCCGGTGTCCATCTGATGTTCTGAAATTAAATGCGAACACACAAATGAAAATACCAATTACAATGTATGATAATGCGATAAACAGTTGAATTGAATTGGTAGATTTCACATTTTATGACAATTGCATAATAATACCACCAAAAATCTACTACTATAGCTTGAACATAACTAATACCCGGAATGTAATAACATAGAGAGTTTCCAAAAATAATTGTCTGTCTGTCTGTGCGTGAGTGTGTGTTAGGGATCTTCTCCTAGACCACCAATCAGAAAGTTGAAATTTTGTATACCCACCTTGTGAATGACGGCCAGGGCATGCACTGTGTTTTTTTATTTTCATCCGTATAAGTGCATTTCGCATTGTTTTTTCGATCTATTTGTTGAAACACATTATACGTAAAATCTCTAAAGTTGCATCAGAATCAGTCATTTTCATGTCATTGTTTAAAATTATCGATTAATTTGTTAACTTATAAATAAATAAACAAGCAGACTTGGAAATTAAATTACATTAAAATCATAAAGTTGGCATTGTAATTGTAATTCGCGACAAAATGCCAAAGAAAATAAAATCAAGTAATGGGTTGCGAAGAGAATGGGAGTGTATCGAAGCAAAGAAACGATACAACGCAGTGCTTACCATAAAAGCAACTGCGCGTCAACATTCGGCGAACGCGACTGCAAACCCGCGCACTGCCCGTCATCAATCAAACGCTATGGGAGTCACAGGTTCCGTTTTTAAAGACTGCCAAATCTTTGCGCCATTTTATACCTGTTATTGATATGCAAATTGTAATGCTTCTATGTTAATGATGACAGCACTCGATTTGGAGATTTATTGCACGTGATATTTATTTGGTTACATTGCGAGCTATGGGGACAGACATAAAAATTAATTTTGGGTATAGCTCTCCATGCTATCCCACTCCGAGGATTTGTTTATACTGGATACTTTAATTCCTTAGATTCATGTGTATTTTTCGTAAAATCCCAAAAAGATTTACGAATACGGCTATATACATGTACTTAACCATTATTCTACGAAGTGTAGGTAATTTGTATCTAGGAGTAAACAGTTAGATAAAACTGTGTAGTAAAGGTTTAATGATGTATAGTACAGGCCACTTACTTCGCATAAAACCGGCTTCGATTTCCGGTGAGCCTTGGCAATCTTCATTTTCGGTTTTTTCGCAGTGTTGTGAACCTTCTCGTCACTTACTGCAAACCACAAATGGGAAATCCCTTCAGGTCAAACATGATTATTTTATGAAAAAGGTATTTCCGCATTAACTCTCATGATTTATACCATATCGATTCGACTGAAAATAGGTAATAACCTCAGATGCTTTATCTAGTCTACTAGGCCACGTCGAAATATAAAAAACTGAAACTATTCCCAAATTCCTGAGAAAATCGACTTTGAACTTGATTAACCAAAAAACGATTATTCTGTCAAAAAATGAATGGAAATCGAAAATGGAGTACATGTGGTTATAGTATGTCGCAAGCGAGTGTACAGGATTTTCTATTGGGGGGGGGGCGGCTAGATTTACAAAGTACAACTTTATATACCGTTTCTGTTTTGGCCTCTCATGTCCGCGGAAGTGCATACTTTTAAAAGAATGTACGGGCATTATGTACAAGCCTTACATAAAATAATAATATAATTTGTATCAAACAAAATAAAAATAAAAATATTTAAGTGTATAATTATTATGTGCTTGCTCAACAACAACCGATTATAAAATTATCTATACAGTGCCGGACAAAAGTTTAGCATCAAAGCGTATTTTTGGGATAAAACTGCTTAAAGACTAAATGAGTTGATATAAGTAATCGATAACTACGCAAGACTAGCAGTTGTTGTTTCACATGCTATAAAGCATAAGAAACCTGCTATAGGTAGTTGCTTTAGCACACTGAATTGAAGTGTGTAGTGACTCAATGAGTGGTGCAATGTCATTGATTTGAATTAGCATAACTTGAGCGTGTCCTCATTGGCTAGGTGTAAAAAAGGAATGGTGCATCGTTTGTAATTATTGATTTGGTTCAGCTTTGCTTATAAGAAAGAAGCATGCTTTTCGCTTCACTATCAGTACGATTTCAATCATGCCGAAGATGCCCAACTATCCGAATCAGTCCGTCAATTGATTGTCACTTAACGACTCGTGATGACATCATAATCCATAGAGCTGCAGTCAAAAATCCCTTCGTCACAGCGACTGAAATCAAGAGAGAAGACTGAAAATCACTTGAAGGAGACTCTATGCGAAGCATCAGACTACGATTGGAATACGTTGATTCCTTTCAGTCCATAGTAAAGAATACTGCCAAGAAGTCTCTCCTCAGGAAGCAAGCCATGGTTGCAGAGAGATTCGTTTTTGCCAAGATCAACAAGATTGGAGTGTTTAACAATGGAGCACAGATTTTTTCTGCAACGAGAGTAATTTTGACATGGGCACAGCCGCCTGTCAGTTCATCCGACGTTCAAAAGGCAGCTCATCCCTTAACCCAAGCTAGAGAGTCAAAACGAAAAAACACCCACAGTCAGTCATGGTATGGGGCTGTTTCAGCTATCACGAAAAGGAGCTCTCACCTTTCTCCCAGGAACTCCCGAATGAATGCTGCCAAGTACATCGAAGTCCTAGCAGAGAAGCTGCCTCTTTTCATAGACCAGTGTGAAGCCGATGTGTTTCAGCATGACAAAAAGCTCCCTGTCAAACAGCTCACGCAGTGGCCTCCTGATTAGAGCAACATCATAACTAAGTGCTAGAATGGCTGGGAAATTTCGCAAATCTAAATCCTTTAGAGAATCTGTTGCAGATCATCAAGGAGAAATAAAAATGATCAGTTCGGCAATATCAGTGACTTCAAGAAGTGCATCAAGACAATCTGGTGCACTGAGATCATCGAAGCAACCTGTCATGCATTGGTGGACAGCATGCCTGGCCGTATTACAGCAGTTATGAAGAACAAAGGCTATCCTTCCAAGTACTAATTGTATAACTGACTTCCAATGACATTTCGCTTTCCAAACTTCAAAAATCATGTTGACTTAATGTTCCGATTTCTTGGTTGGTGTTTCATATTGTACCTTTTCCTCTTATGGTCATGTAATGTTTTCTATGATTTACTGTGAGGTAATGTCTCTTACGGTTAACTGTGTTCAATTGAGTCATAACATCAATTATCCTAATCATTTTAATTGAAATTAGAGCACGATATTGGAAAATAGAAAAAATGTGGTTGATGCTAAACTTTTGTCCGGCACTGTAATAGTTATTATACACTTATGATTCTAAAGTGAATCATTGTACCTACAGCTACATAAACATTTCTACATACATTTGCGAAGTATAATAATTTTATTATTTCGATAAATTTTAAGCATTTTAAAGGCACGATGAATTTTTAAAAATAGTACATTAATTGTTTACTAAAATAATGCCTTTTGTAGTGTAAATACTGTTATTAATATGAAAGAAACACATTATAGAACAGTAGTATACTATAGCTACGCTCTACCCCCCCAGTCATGCGTGACG
>JAUYWV010023343.1:0-25670 GCA_032274565.1 Nematoplana nigrocapitula
TGTACGACCTAACATCATCATTGTGTGTGTTTTGAAAAGTCTGAATAAACGCTCTATCAGCGCGCACTAGGTATTTAGTTCAGTTCAAACCATCAAACATTCAGAGTAATATGTTAAGACCTTTTGGGGGATACCCATAGAGAACTGAATTCAAAGGACAGGAAAGAGCCCACTCCTGAGGTAGGTAATATCAGTACATGATAGGTAAAGCTGCCAGCCCTGATATGGAAACTGTGACGAAGGGTAGAAGAAAGCGCGGATTACCTCTTGGTGAAGTGTCCCAGGTGGGAGAGGAAAAGAAGAGAGTTTTTCCTGGATAAAATCGACCCAAAGACAATTATCCAAGCACGGGGAAACTGGTTACGTTCTTGGGGAGCATATGCTACAAACACTAGCCTGCCTTGGCCCAGAGTAAGAAGAAGAACATGATAAAGTTTAAAGTTGCTTCTTTTGCCCTTTTACCGCTTAATCACTCTCCCGAAGTTTTACTCGCTTATGGTAGGGTCAATTATTATCGATTGATCCAGATGTCACTCTTCCCTACTACTACTGTTCTTTGCACAAAAGAAATCCTAAGTTGAATATGTTACACTGCAACATTGAGATTCTTTAGGGGAAGTCTGTTTTATATTCCAGTGACTCACAGATGTAATTGGGTGATTCAAGCCATGCTCTCGCAGACACATCGCCATAAAATAAATGAAACAAGTGCACCACGCCACACTATCGATTGGTTAACACTACTGTCTAGTGTGAATTAGCATGTAAATTCTGATGATATGGCTGCTTTAATATCAAGTTCAGATCACAATACTGCTGCAATGTAAAGCTACTGAAACTAAATAATTTCGCAACTGCAAGACTTAATATGAGCCAGTGTTACATGTTGATCCCAGTTATCGCCTCGCCCTATCAGTACTTGGAATCATTTGAAAGCTAGTTATGCTATTTTTGACACTTCTTCCAGACACACAGACCGACAGCAACTTTCACCTTATATATAGATCAACACAATCGAGTAAAAAACCAAAGTCTGGAAAAGAAAGAAGCCAGATCATCGTTAACCCTTATCCACCGGTCGGATTTTTATGTACACTATTCTGCCGGAAGTGGGGTAAGTGCGCACCCGAGTTAAATATTTGTTAAATGAAAATTGTTTTGGAAATTTGCGGGCACAATGCATTCATTGACTACCATCAAAATTCAAAATATGCCTCATAAAGTTTAGGACAATAAGATTCTATAAATGATAATATATAATTTCCGTAACTCGTATACTTTACTTATAATATGTGTGAAAATTTTTAATCCTGTTCTTGAGAGTGCGCCATTTGTAGTTTCTGTTAATGCGTATTTGTGTAGAAAGTCAACTGGTGTATCTGCTGCAGTATGTCGCTGTTTTTCATTCTACAGTATAACGTGTAATTTTAGCCACATACAATAGCATATGTATATAGTGTATAACAGTATATAATGTCGTTTCTCGTGTTTCGATAAAAATGCCGCCCAGTCAATATGTTATTTTAGGCTATGCAACACAGATATCACGCCATGCACTGATGTCCACGATATGATATAAAACAACTTTTGGCACTCTTCTAATGGCGTGAGAGAGAACGCGATAGCTGATCTGTACTTCAAGTGCATTCACCAGTCAGCTCTGACATCAGAGGTACTGCTGTAGTTATGAGTCAGGAATCGTTCGATGCTCTTCGGATTGTGTGCGGTGTACATATTTAGAGACGTTGACCTTGTACGGTAGAAATTGTATTTCGTCGGAAGTTAACGCTATATGTACCGTCAGCTTTCGATCTTGCAGCAGTAGCGTACGTCATGTTGCTTGACAGAACAATAACTCTTTCCCTGCTCTGCATTTTGGTGCATGGAGCAACGTCGAAACAAGTGGGTTTCAAAGACTGTGGTAAGAGTTGTTTTATTTCTCCCTTTGTGAACTACACTTCAATTTTTACTACGAGGTTACGATCACATCACCTCAACACCTTGCACCGTCAAGTCGGACGTCCGACTTCTCCAACCCGAGCGATTCCGCGTCTTTGCCCTATATTAGCATTTGGTTACCAATTTTGCAAAATATCATCGATTTTCAAATATTTGCCGGAAATTTGAAAATTAGGTATATAAAAGTATATCATATATTCTTTCAGATATAAAAATATTTTACACATTCATTCATTCAGTTAGTAGATAATCCAATATGAAATTTATTACCGATTTTCAAAATATCACCGATTTTTCAAAATGTCACCGATTTTTCAAAATATTACCGATTTTTCAAAATATCACCTATTTTAAAAATAGCTCGGAAAATATATTTTATGTTATAATTTTAGACAATTTAACAACGAAGCAACTGTTTTATATAAAATTTTATATGACAAATAACTTAAATACAATCAGTTAATTCATGATGCATAAAAATAAAGTTTTTATATAGAATGAATGGAGAGGATGAAAACAGCGGTATACCAAAATTAAGTAAATTTAAAAAAAATTTAAGTAAAACATTTGCAGCATATACATTACTTATATTTTATCATATATGTAAGTATGTCTAAAAAAAATTGTAAATCTTCAGACGCAATTTACTCCTAATTTCAATATACGCGCCAATGAAACAGAAAAGTTTCCGGTAATTATTTACCGGTAATATTTTGAAAAATCGGCAACAAATATTCTCCTATGTGTAATTCCAAGGAAAGGGGGCAAAGAATCGAACACAATCCCGCACCCCGAGTGGATCTTTTTCCTGAGGGATACCGGCAGATCTATGGGAAGCTCGGCCATGGAGGACGGCCTTGCCTGGAGGTCGCGCACTGGACAAGACTGTCGCGGGTATCCAACCCTAAAGCGGCGGATTGCTTCAAAGATGGCAAACAAAACTGATGAGGTTTCTGGAGAGGTACCCGGCCTTCTTCTTGTGATGTGACCCTGTTATGGCTTTCCAATGCTCTGCATGGTGTTGCGAGTCTGAACGGCGAATTGTTGGTTCCCAGATGTCAACAGGACTGCTCCGAATACTGCAGATAATGTATGCTGTTCAACTTCGATAAAATTACTTACAAGTGATGATGCACCGTTCGCAATCTGCCTGTTCCGTGATGTGTCCTGTTTATATTCCAGCCTCCCGAATCAACTCTCGCTATTAGCTGATTATAAATATTTTCCAGAAGCTTCCTCCTAACTTGTTGGCATTGCGAGTAAACATGCACAGCTATTAGAGTGCTGGGCAGTCGAGATAAATTTGGAACTTCCTGGATGGTTGTTCTTATTTCAATGTTTTCTCCTTGGAGAGTTAGTATGCAGCGCAAAAGATCTACCAAACAGTGACGGCTCGCCAAATTGGATCAGGTAATATATCCGATTAATTCTAGTTTGTTAGGCCAAGGACCACTAGACTATCAGGACGGTCAACTATTCGCTATTAGTGGTAGTTTAGTCAACAGGAGGATTACCTACAATAAAATAGTTAGATGATAGTCATAAACGTTCATCACACACATTGTTTATTTCGATGGAATTTTCTTTGACACCATTCGATTTATCTCATAAATTTGTCAAATAAAATTTCATCTGTCCATCCACTGACCCCAAAAACTGACCATATTGAAGGCCGCTTTTGAGTAATCCAAATTTATAATTTTTGCGGAAGGTATACTATACTAAAACGCTTTGATAGTATCGCTTATTTTCCAAGCATTTTTAAACAGTCGTTTAGTGCATTATAGCATTCTATAGCAGTACCCAACGGAAAATAAAAGGCGGAAATAAAAAAATGATAATGATGATATCATCTAGACAGTGTTCCTATATGGCACTGAGAGTGACCAAAATTGGATTGGGTACTTTGAAATGTGTTGCTGGAGGCGGATGCTTGGCGTCTCGTGGAGGAACATCGAATGGACTCTTCAGTACTGGAGGAGCTGGGTTTGAAGAAGGAGCTCGTGGTCAAAGCGGTACAGATAAAGATGACACGTAGTTAAGTGCGGTGCAGAAGACCTGGCACTGTTGGTAATAGAGGGAGCTGTTGAAGGAACACGATGCAGAGGTGCGCCCAGGGAGTGTTGGCTTGGATAACATCAAGGAGTGGAGCGGGAAGACCTATCTAGAGTGCAAGAAATTGGCAGAGGTGCGCCCAGGGAGTGTTGGCTTGGATAACATCAAGGAGTGGAGCGGGAAGACCTATCCAGAGTGCAAGAAATTGGCCCAAAACAGCAAGACCTGGAGGAAATTGTCGCGGTGTGGGTTGCGTTCGTATATTTTTGTATCTGAGAACTTAAATGTACGAGTATATATCATTGGAGAGCCGCTCGTTTTATATGATACAGCCTGTATATAGGTAACAAATTGAAGAAGAAAGGAATGAGAACAGAATTGACAATGGTCCGAATGACAGAGAGAGAGAGAGCTATCACTACTTGATTCACTCACTCACACTCAGGCTGACTGGCTTAAAGCTGTACACTCGGCCAAGCTATTCTATTAATTTTCTCTCTCGATCTGTCGTTATTTATTGTATCTCGCGTTGAACGCAATCAAGACTACGGCGCTGTGGTAGCGCATATAGTTGAACCCCCGTGGTTGAACGGATGCCAAAAGCACGCTGCGCAGCAATTGATACATAACTTGAGCGCGACCCACATTGGTCGCAGCACGCGCCACCCTGGTGGGTCAAGAATTGCGGAACAGTACAGTGGAAGGAGTGCGATCAAGAGCCATTGTCTTTGAATGTGGAGAATGCTGTCTCAATTTTTGTTGAATGATGGTTCTTATTGGACTGATTGATTCTGACTTTCCAATGAGGGGGGCTAAAAACCTCAAGACAATATTAAATAGGGCTCTATCCAACAAGTAGTAGTTTTTATTTGCCACCAAGGCTCAAACACATGTCAAAATATATAAATTGTGTAGCGCCTCATCCCCTGAATACACTCTGTCCTTCGTCAAAGACACTCCTTCTTCACTTCCTCCTTTTTAGTTATTACAATTTTCAGTCGATTCTCATGACAATGTCGCCGCGCTCGAAATCATAACGCATGGGTCAAGGTGGATTTAATGCGGTTACGCAGCCAGCTATCAACGCATTGAAAGTCGCGTCTGCATCTATATAGATGTGAAAAACAAACTATGGATTGCTGATGAAACCGAAAATGATGTTCAATCCTTCTGCACTAAGCATTCAAGTAGAATATTCTCGATAAAGCGATGCTTCTTTATTGGGGAATTCACTTGCTATAGATGTATGCACGTTAATGTGTCTTTCAGTGCTTTTTGAGCAACTGCTGACAATTGTTTCGCCTCTTTCAAAAGTGTTTAAAATTTCTCAACTTTAGTTATGTACGTAATACGTTGGTTAGCTTTTTATTTGATTGACATTTTATATTATCTAATGTGTTTTAAAATTGCGACCATTAGCTAGCACTGATGATGGTGAACGTTGAACGAAATATGTCAGACTAAACAATCAATGATATCTTTCATACCGGATCAGACTCCGATAAACAAACGTTTAAATGAAATAGGAGACATTGTATTTATACTACTTATAGTGGTATATAAATAATTTGTTTTAAACCTTTTCGATAGAATTTAAGTACAACACCGTAGCTACGTTGAAGGTTTGAAGGTTTGAACAGATCATTTTCAACAGTAAATAACAAAATAGTTGTATTATATAAACATAAATCGTTACATCAAAGTCTCTCGATGACGCCTATATTGACCTACGACGGAGGTTGAGCTGTCGTCGTCGTCCATGCGGAACTCGGCCCCTCTCAGGCCATCCAGTGAGGATAGGCCCTAGTGAGGAACCGCAATGCAGCCCGATCGTCCTTCAGCTTGTCCACACCATGTAGACCGCACTGCTCTCTGATCCCCGCAAGCGCCGGGCAGAGCAACCAGTGATTGTTTCCTCATTCATCTCGCACCTGGCGCACATCTCTCTCTCTGCTGCAGGCCAATACGCTGGCGGTAGTAGCCCGTCCTGGGAGAGTGACTCATCCGCAGCTGCGCCAGCATCACCTGCTCCCTGCCCCACGCCGCACTCCCCCTCATACACTTCCCGCACTCTGTTATCCCATCCCGGTAGGAACACCAGGCTCTTCTTCACCACAGCCTTAGCTGCCTTGAAGGTCACCCCGACAACCTTCTGTTGCAAGCCCACTGCATCCTTTGCCACCATGTCCGCTCTTTCATTCCGCTCCACCCCTCTGTGGCCCGAAAACCACTGCAGGATAACCATGAGCCTATCAACCAACCTCCTTAACTTCACCTTCAGCTCCTCCACCCGCCGATTCCTGTTCGACTTTCTATCCTTCAAAACATACAGCAGCGCCTGGCTGTCCGAGCAGAACATCACCCTCGTCTTCTTCTTCTTCTTTCTTCACGTGTCAATTGGGGGATCGACCCGCCCCACCCGCTTAAAAAAGTCCAAAATCGTCGCGGCGCTTCCTCTCAGGACGTCGTCGAGGGAGGCCAAAGGCCCCCAAAGGGCACATCTGGTTGCCGTCGTGTGTATCACCCTCCTCTCCGGCTCCACCTCCCTCACTCTCTCCACCGCCATCTCTAATGCCACCATCTCCGCCTGGTGCGAACTGCCCACACAGCCAGCCGCTCTACTCTCCTCCTTCAATCACCAACTCGACAACACTCTCACTCACCACCCTCTCCACCTCCTCCTGCGCTATCTGTTCCTCAGTCCCTCGACTCATAACCTGTTGGTCGCTATGGTGATGAGGATATAAACTTCCATCAATTTGAAAATATCACAGTGGATAATGTATATCTTTGTAGTTTATTGCTAGTCAATTCATTGATAGAATTTCAGTTCCCGTTAGTGACAGTTCGTTGAATACGCCAAAGTCCAATATGAACCCATATAGAACCAATAAAACGGAATAATCGGATCTCTAACGATAAATGGACTTCAACCAGATAGGCTACATCGATCGCGTGATTCAAACCTGTTTACATTATTTTCAGGTCAGATATTTTCGGAAGAGCCGAAAGGAGTTCTCTACTATTTGTTATCAATATTTATTTATGAAACCCGAAAAAGGATTGAAAGCAGACACCCGAAATTAACTTTAATTGCCAATATTCGCTTGTTTGAATTCACATTCACAGTCCATGACCAGATGATTCTTCACATAGCCTTCGTAGTTATTCACGCACACAAATTGAAGTTATTAGCGAATTGGATGAAAGTACAGCGTGAGAAAAAGGTGCTCTGAGAGTTATACTGTATAGTCCGTGACTCTGATCAATACTATATTTTATTTTCCAATTATTTGATTATTGATCCTAATGTAAAAAGTATTCAGTTAAACGCTCGGTGATTAATGATGAACTCGGAGTTCAGTAGATTAATTCACGGTAACCAGCAGTCTGCCATGCATTAACTATTACTGATCTGTGAAACACACCGCGACTATAAAGTTAGATCAATGATTGATCCGAATTAAAATTGCGTATATTTTTCCGTTGAATATTCCGAAACGATCACAAAGACAGTCTGGAGGTTTAAGCTCATGTGGTTAGAATAAAAAATGGTACACCATTTTGATAAAAACTCAAGTTTGCACCCGGAAAGATCTCGTGCTCTTTTACACAAAATTTATTTTTTCTCCTCTGCCTGCAGAATGTATATTTTATCTGATACCTAATCGAAGAATACAGCGGAGCGTAGTTCCAATGAGTCACAATATTCTTACAACGATGGTTAAAAATATTTGCCTCAAATGTTGATTTAGCAGGTCTCAGAGCTACATGCACCGCGTGTGTTTGATGAAGGTGTGTGTAAGCGATTAACTAAAGCAGAGCATAGAACCTCACTTGAAGTTCGTAATTACAAGTCAGTATCTGAAGCACAAAGAAGATTGCCAGAATCAATGATACATTATTGTAATTTCCATTTTCACGAAGGTTGTCATGGCAATGTGTACAATGGTCGCAGAGCAGTTGATTCTTAGTGAGTGTAATTTAGAGCCTTGTTATTTACAGCACACGAAACGTTTATCGTTACTTGTATTTTGGTACCTAATTGTTGAGTTCTGTTATTTCTCTTTTTTGTTTTATATGCTGTTCAAAAGTGATATTGATTTTTATGCATTCTAGTTGCCGGTAAATAAAATATTTAAACCTTTCTACGGGTTTTTCAACATTGATCTAATTTTGCTGTATTTCAAAATATAAGCAATAATGTCGGGCAAAACCTAATAATATGTATTCACTAATGTGTCAAGATCCTAACTCTAAACCTTATAACTAAATATATTATGTTTATTAAGTTGTTTCTGTTGTCTATACGTTAAATCGATTAAATTTCTAAATTTCATTAGTGGCTGTTGGGTCTATTGGTGGCCCTGAAGAACTTGCCATTCAGTTTAGAGTTTTCGTAGTTATAGATTGCTACGTTTACCATCTTGCGCTGGTTGACCAAGTGATTTTCTCTGAATGACATCTTCCTATTGACTAAACCGGGTCCAACCAATCAATCAAAGTAACATATGAAATTCAGACGTTGACTACATATATCACAAGCTCTTCCTCTCGCTCCTGCACGTTTCTGACGATTTCCATTCCCTAAATTTCTTCTGCCTCCAGCCTCGCCTGCATGACAATACAGTACTGGGTGTACATAGCATCTACGCAGTCGGTCTGATTCCGGTTTGGATGTTAACATTACGATGCACCCGTAGTTTCCCCATCTTTGCGTATGTTGCCTTGGACAGCTCAATTCCCCTTTTAATTTCAGTGTCGCCTTTAGATTTGGATGTGACAACGCTGCCAAGTGTACTATATAACCAAAGGTTTTGTCAAATTTATGAGTAGAGAAATTCCTTTCTGATTATCCCTAATATACATAGAATATTTCTGGCAGAAAATTCCATGTTTATCTCTGCATACATATACAGGTTTCCGGGAAACAATTGACTGATGAACAAGATGACGCTGAGCTCCGAAAATCTTCTTTTGGAAAAACGTTTGATCATGAAATGTTATCGGGTGTTGGTCCACCAAATATATTGCAGGTATTTTATTCTTATTACTGTAAATTGGTACATATTGATAGTTTGTTAGCCGGATAGAAACAAACTGTATTGCTGCATTGAATGGATATAAATTTACTTGATAAAACTTCAGCAATCGAAATACGCGCTTATCTATATGAATAGGAGAAGGAAGATAGGACTAATTGGAGGTGTACCAAATGCAAAAAAAGAACCAAGAAAGCTGACAAAAAGCATCAAGCAAGTTAATACCAGAAAAGAAGCACCAGTAGCTAAATGTGGAGGATGTTACAAAGTTGTCAGGAACAACATAACGCAGCAGTTGTAGTAGAAGTTGGCATGTATGAAGTACGGGAATCAGCAGATATCATACGAGAGATGGTAGTAACCGGGAGTGGCTAACCTGCCAGGTCAGTGGAGAGGGAGCTAGAAGTCAGGAGAAGAGAATGGATCTGTTCAATATGGCAACGGGAAATGAAGGAGATATATGAATGAGCACCAGAAGGCAGTAGAAGAAAAAGGTATCTGCGATGAATTCAAGTTATTAGGTTCAAGACGAAAGCCAAACATACACGAAGCTATCTAGCGGGATAACAATTGAGAAGTTAAAAAGGGACTAAAGCTGATTATGTACTCACTGTAAAAATGGCAGCCAGGATATGAGGAGTAGAATGAACCGAAAGACGGTCTAATGGAAAAGAGACGGGGAGATTTGGAAGACTTTCAGTGGAACTGAGACTCCATTTAGTCTAAACTTAAGGAGCTTAAAAGTTCCTGGAAATCCGCAGAATATACATCGTTTTTTAAAATGCTTTATGGTGATAATTCCTAAGCAGCACATTTAGAAAAAGAGTAGCAAATTAAATGCCATTTCTACGGAAGCCCTAACCCATCCCACCCAACCGTCATTGTCCAATATCAGAAGCATGCAACAAAGCGCACATGCATCTTACGCAACTAAACGCCATGGTCTTCATGGTGTGCCCGGCGACGGGCTGGCCATACGGTGGGAACCGTACGGCGACAACCAAGAGCACACAAATGCCTAGAAAGGCTTCAGCAAGCAAAACGAAACCAGGAAGCGGAGTTTTGAGGACCGGGTGGCGTAATCCAGCGAACACCACCCGGTTGCTTCTCACCTTAGCTGGGGACATACATCCAAACCCGGGTCCCAGTGGAAATGAAGCGCTGGAAGAGACGAGTTGCCCGCTGTGCGAGAAAACAGTAGCAAGAGGATACAGCGTGAAATGCGAGGGATGCGAAAGTTGTGTACATAGCAGATGCAGTGGGATGACCATTAAGGAGATTAAGAAGATGAACAACAATGAAGGATACTAATGCCCTTAATGTAAAGAGCAAGAGAGAGAAAGAACAGACAATCAAGAGACGGTAGAACAAGAGAAGATCAGGTTGGAGGAAGATCGGAGTGTCCAGTGGAGAAGAGGGAAGACATATAAGCAAAAGAAAAAAGGAGAAAAGAGAGAACTAAATTAAAAAGAGAACAGAGCTAGATGTAACCAAGAATGCAGGGTAATTTCCAAGAAAGCGATGAAATACAGGAAAAGAAGAGAGAAACCTAGAAGCAAAGGAGAACTGAAATTCATGATCTTTAATGCGGAAGGGTTTAGTAATAAGACGAAGAAAGTGGAAGACTACTTGCAGAACGAAAAGATCAAAATGTTTATGATTCAAGAGGCAATATTACCTAAAGAGAAGGAGATTAAGATAAAGGGGTTCGAAGTCACAACATCAGGGAGAAGAGTGAGAGGAAGAAGAAGAGAGGGTGAAGCGAAAGGAGGAGACGTGGTTATCTACGCTAAGGTCGGATTCAAATACGAAGTTTTGGGGGAGAGACCATTTCAAACGGAAGACGATTGCACAGAATGGTGCGGAGTAAAGATCTATGTGAAAAAACAATAAGCAATAGATAAACCTGCACAATATCTATAGACCACCAATCAGAAATACGGTAGAGGATGAAAGAGTGGACCGCTTCTCAACATCACTTTGACCAAGAGACGAGAGAAGTAGAATAGCGGGAGACATGAACGCACACCACCCGAGATGGGACAATAACTGCGAAGAAGAGGATGCAAAAGAAGGCATGTTATGGGACTGGTGCGAGAGGAAATATTTTGAATGCTTAAACTCAGGAGAGACAACTTGCATGCCGTACAGAGATAGTGAAGGAACAACCCCGGACGTGGTGTTGTGTTGCAAAGAGAGAGCGAGAATCAGCAATTGGAAAGTGGGCGAAGACCTTGGGAGCGACCACCTACACATGATAGTGACAGCTAAATTGGATGAAGCAGTATATATAGAGAAGACAAAAGTGAAATGGGTTTTCCAAAAGCAGACTGGAGTAAGTTCACGGTAATAACTGAAGAACGGTTCACCAGAATGGAACGGATAACAAGCGGAGATGTAGAAGAGAAAAACCGTGTGTTTAAAGAAATTGTTTTGAAAAGCGCTAAAGAAACCATACCCAGAGGAGCGAGAATTGACCCTAAACCGTGGATTCATGACGAGAATGTACAAGAAAAGATCAGGATTAGGAAAGGAAAAAGGAAAGAGGCACACCTAGGTGAGGAAAAGAAGAAAGATGTGATAAAGGCAAAGGATGCGGTCGAAAGTGCGGAAGAGGCAGCGAGGAATAGGCATGGTATAACTTTTGTGAAGGAGAACTAAATGCAGGAACAAGCGGAGGGAAGGTATTCAAAATCTTGAAGAAACTATATGGGGTCAAGTAAACAGCAAAGAGGGCCAAACACTGAATGTGGTCGATTGAGTATTAATTGGACTAGAGTGAAGATATCAAAGTTTTTGAAAATCTTAGGAGTTACCCTAGACAGGACACTTCATTTTGGAGAACACTGCAGACAGACGAAAAAGAAGGCAAGGAAAAGATGTAACCAGCTGGCCAAGATGTGTTATAGAAGATGGGGGCTGGAGGAAAAGACTACAAGAGGTGTAGCCAAAGCGTACATCCAAGGGGCAATGACATACGCAGGAGGAGCCTGGATGCCCTCAGCGGCATAATCACACCTTTGGAACTTGGACGTAGAAAATAGGAGAGCGACAAGTATAGTCACTGGATGCACGAAATCAACACCGAAGGAAGACCTCATGATTGAAGCAGGGATGGAACCGATTGAAGTGATTAAGAACATAGTCATATCCCGAGTGTATGAGAGAAGGCAGTAAGGATGGAAGCAGACGAACCGCTGAAAATACTCGCAAACAGTACGAATAGCAAGAGACTGAAAAACCAAAGATGGAGAGAAGCATGAAGTGAAATATCTAACAAGAATAGCTAATCAGGAATAGGGAAGACACTCCCGCCCCTACCAGAAAAACCCCATGGCTATCGAAAAACAATGTCATCTGCACCCTAGATGTAGGCACAGAATCAGAAGAAGCGAGAGATGTGAAAGAAAAAAGCAGATCACAGAGCGATGCCTCTCAGGGCTAGATCAAGTAGAAATCACCTGTCAGCAAAAGAAGGGTGCTCGAGCACGAGAGAGCTTTGGAGATGGTCACTAACAACTGGGAAGGGAAAACAGTAAGGATTCACCTCGACTCTCGAGCAGATCTGCAAAGAGTTCAATGGGGACCCTTACAACAGGAATGTCAAACAGGCAAGCACATTTGGGAGCTATGTGAGGGGATGTGAGAGCATGACGGAAGGGTTGAACTGCTGTGGGTTCTATTCCACTGCGGAATCAAGGGGAATGAAGAAGCAGACGAGTGGACAAAGAAGGGATCAGACATGAATCAAGATGAGGTCGCAGAGGATAGAGAAAGTAGCCTGGGCAGATGCAAAATAAAATAAAATAGAAGATGCATTAATGCCAGAAGAGAAGGCTGGAAAAAGTGGATTTGGAAAACGAGTCGACCCCAAATACTTTAATAACAGTAGATATACATATGTCTTTGGTCTACCCAAACCGTAAAACTTTAGTCGGAGTGCAGCAGTGATGGTACACCATGTCAGAATAGGGCACATCTGTATTGTGAACACTGTCTGTGAGAGTTGCAGTGACGAGAACTGTATAGGTGCTATGTGTGAGGAATGCGAAGAAGAGTGGGAAAGTGTTGAGCATATCATGCTGAAATGCCCAAGATTGGAAAGGAAAAGAAGAGAAATCTTCGGGATAGGAATGAAGGAAGAAGATCTGCAAGACGATTGGAATGTAGCCCGCTTCTTGGTAGAGATTGGCAAGCTGGAGCCCGAGTCTCTAGAGCAACCGGGAGACGCCCTTGCAACAATGTAAGCGGCCAGGAGCAACGAATAAACGAACGAACTAAACGCCATTACTAAGCAGTTCAGTACCGACCGTATCTCCTGCTTGATGTATGGGACGAGGCGCCAACCCACAAGGATAAACTACAATGCGCTATGAAAAGAAAATGGGTATGAGCAGGTATTACCCGTAGAGTGGGAGGATTGATCACATTTATACTTTTACCAGGATATCTCTACAGAGAAATACCAAACTAGAAATAGAGAGAAGCTCGCTATCTTATTTCCTCAGGTGATGGCGAGCAAGGAATCAGTGGTAAAGTTGGCAAACATACCTCAAGACAAGAGGAATGTCATCCGGCTTCTGATGTAAATTAGTCGGTTTTAGCGAACAGCTTGGGGCCTTTATCCCCGGGCTCCATAATAATAATAATGAACTATAGCTGGACAATTGAACTAACCGGGACAAAACGGCAGAGAAAATAGCAGACTGGGTGGGAACTGATGGTGTTGAATGCAGAAGAATAACTGAAAGGAAATTCACCGTAATTAAGACCATTGAATTGGATCGTTTTCACATAAGTGTTCAGAGAATCAGAGAGAACGAAAAGAATAAGAAACCCGCAATGGCTTGGAATTGGAAGAAGGCGAATTGATTACATGCATAAAGAGTTCTATTTCTATGGTAGATTATTTTTTTAATCTAATTTTTGTTTGACATTGTAGTACCAACGCGAATCTGAATTTGAAATAGATGTACGAGTACGTACCCCACGTGAGGATGACAGGAATACTGCTATTTCTTTTCTTTCGGAACTATGTGAATTCTGTGGAAGATCTGTTTTACCACCAACCTCGTTGTCTTCAGTAGAGGATGGAGCGCCAGAGCAAGCATTTTGTTGTACTGAATATCGTGAATTACTCCAGTACTCTTTAGCTGAAACTACTACTGAAGGTATGCCTAATAATATGTATTGGTAAATTTATGTTGTAGCTATAATTGTAACCTCCGCCAGTTCCGGTTTTCGTCAATCATTTGAGCTTCTTCAACTCTAAGCTTCTTCTTTCTAGCCTAATCCGCTTTCGACCACAGCCTATCTCTATCTCTATCTCTATACATCGTCTGTCAGCCCTCTTCTTTCGCCTTCCCTTCTACTTGGTCGTCTGTGTCCCAGACATTTTTCTTTCTACCGTAGACAACATTTGAAGATATCCCCCCTGATCTTCAGATGCTTCGAGTCTGTCTTGTTGCTTGCATTGTATAAGGCTTAGCTTCGACATCTGTGTATCGATGATCGATAAGTTTGTGTTTACACTTGAGTGACTGAAATGTAAATTAAATTTTCTAATGTATTATATTGGTACGAGTTATTCTTAGACTGAATATATTATACTATATATTTCAGATACATTCGTCGGTTTCGCAACAAAATCAAAACCAAGTACTCCCCTTTTGAGCAGCAGCAAAATCAGTAAAAAAGCTATAACTAAGAGGTAATCGTAAATTCTGTTTGTTTATTTCACTACATCTGTCTGATACAAGTATATGTTTTTGTCTTTTATTTAGACAGCGTGATCGCATTGCAGAGAAACCGGAGGCGACTCATGCTACATGTAAGAAATCGTTTGCCAAATTTTAGTCACATAAATCTGAAATTATAATGCGATGCGTCAGAATAAATTTCGATATCCTTTAAATTTGTATATACATGGTAAAATAACAGATGAAATATTACTGAAGTGATACTCAAGTAATGCTAATCATAATCAGAGCACATTATAGAATCACAGTGAAAGACTACTGAAAGAGTTCATAATTAAATATCACAGCATAAAACGAGTCTAGTCTGTTTTTATTATAAATCATGTTAGCAGCACATTTTGCTGCATATAATTTATGATCATAAATTAGCACTAGACATATCAAAAATACTATTTTGAAAGACTTTTCACTCTAGTGTTTTCATAAGTTTGTTCACATTTTAAGCAAGTAGTATTTATGTTAAAACATATACAAAACTCTTCAATGTTTGAAAGCAGATAAGATAGATACATTTAAATAGGTAACTAATTCCACGAAGTATAAACATGACAACAAAGGACAATGTGAACATTTGGTCCATTGCGATCGGATTATTTCGATTATTCATCATAATCATTATCAAGCTCTTAAAATGAGCAACTTAGTACAGTAAAAACTAAAAAAGCGTAATTGGTTGTTTAACACAAATATCATAAATTACTTAAAAGCACTTAGAAAATAAGACGCACCATTATTACACAGTGCACTATTGAGCGATGGAGAATAACTTATTGTATACACACTGCCTCCTTAATGGAGGAAAGCTTAAAGTTACGCACGGCACAAATTAATACGAAAGCCTGTCCGGTGGTTCTTGATGCGGCTGCTGGCCAGGTGTTGCTTTGTCATGACAAATATGAGCAAATTTTAGAAATTCAATCTCAGATGATTTCATTGCACCGTAATTCCTCAATATAATGACAACTGCCATTTGTTTTTAACGATACAATCAGATCTTTGTTTACATCTTTCATCGTCAATACTGAGTTTGTTTGCGCCATTCTCTTTGCATAATATGTTTTTTTCTTCATATATCCCTACTTTTAGTGGATAAATTGAAAGTGTCTGCAGACAACAGAAGAGATTCCAGTAAGTTTAAATTTAAGACTTATTCTATAACTCCTTTGAATCTTTGTTTCGGTATTTTATAAGTAAATAGCAAAAGCCTTTGGTGTACAAAATGTTAAAATTGATTTCCTAAATTTATTAGTTTCTATATAATTAGTTTCATAAATACAGTAGATATATATTTATGATCAAAAACAAATATGTGACTTTATGCGGCGCTTTATATTCGATTCAGTTAGAAAGCGTGAATTCTTTATTTTTAATTATATTTCCTAATTAAGTTTTTATTTATATTTTCTAAACATTTCCGAATTTGAAGATAATATTATGATCATGCCATATTAGTTAACCCTTCTACAGAGTGGCCTAGAAGTCGCTTTACAGTTAAATGATGACATACATTAAAATATATAGGTATAGCAAGTAGTATATTTAGTAAAACCTTTAGTGTTAATCAAGAAAACAAATTGTTTAGCAATTGAAAAAAGATTGCTCACATGGAAAAGTCACGTGGAGTTCAGTCTGATGAGCGGGTTGGTAAGTCCTGATGTCCTTTCCGCCGGATCCACAGCTGAAAATTCGCATCCAGTAAACCAAGTACGGCTCTCGCAAAATGTGGTCTTTGTATCAAATTGAGGAATTGCAAACTCCCGAATTATTTCTAGATAATTCTCACCATTCACTAACCCTTGGAAGAAATATGGTCCACTAATTCGATAAAATTCAATTCTTGCCAAAGAGGTTTGACTACATCAACTAGAGCAGACACGCGCGCTAAACATGTAATTCCAGTTTTAGGGTGGTAGGCAAAAATTGCAGAAGGGCTAATATTTATTTTCGGTTAATTTTTTGCCAAATGGTAACTATAGCTACTATAAACTGTGCAGACAGACAAAATGAAACGAGAATGTGTTGTATTGAAAAATTTTATCACTAACCTGCATGCCTACCAAATGTTACTGCTAGTTTTTAAACAGCAAATCGTCGCATCTGATTGGCCGAAAGGACAATCAATCAAATTACACGGAAAACATTTATCTTTAAATGAACGTGTCTAATCTACTGTAGTATACTTATTCCAACCTCTTTTTTTAATAATCAAGCTAGCTTTCAAATATGTGACCAAGTGTGGTGACTATAGGGAAAAGTAGTAACGACTAAATAATATTTTAATGCAAAAAGGTTGAAACAGGTTATACCTGAAAACACAGCTCAGAAAGCTAAAAAATAAGACTGGTACAAAGAGGAAAACACTGGTGCTACAAGTAAAAAATCAGAGAGAAAAGAAATATACTGGAGCACACACAAATTTGCCACTGACCCAACACTCAAGAATATTGTCCGTCCGTGTCGAACCAAATTTGTCACCAAACCACGCCCGGGAGTATTGTCCGTCCGAATCGAACCAAGATGGAATTTGTGCTGGTAGACCCCGTCCGAATCAGGGTCTGGCCACGTGTATATGAAAATGAACTAGTTTTTGACCGTGCGAATTAGCGATGCTCAGTTCACTCTCCAACCCCCACCCTTGACTCCTCTACGCCGCAGGCCAGAACGGTCAAACAAAATCAATTGGATAATCGACAAAACTTATCGTCTACTGACCCAAATAAATGACAAGATAAAAAATGACCAGCTGGTGACAATAATATTTATCAATAGAGAGTTTTAGAAAGTTTGCACATAAACTTCCTTTTACACTCTGACTAAACTTTACAGTTTCTCAAATGCTCTTTATTTTTTTAGCCACGATACAATGCAATACATTTTGCAATGGAAATGGGAACTGTAATATAATTTTCAAATTTCAGCACATATCTGACATTTTTAACACAAAATATATTAACATATTCAAATATACTAGTACTGTGATTTATGTGAGAACTCAGAAAACATATACTTGATTTACTCAAAATATGTATATTCTGTGCAAGACAGGTTTGTGTATTGTTTACCTTTTCTGTAGAATACACGAGAAAAGAAGCTAACTTCATGTTTAAATTTTCAATATTTGTGTTGTATAAAACTGGGATTAGGTTTAAAATTACATAGTATTATGTTCTTTACCACTACAGTCAAGCTTTGACAATTTTAATTTTACAGTTCCAGAACCCTTTGGTAAAATCGTTACATCGTCCTGAAAGTTTGTAGTGTCATATACCATCAGTGAACCATGCACAACTAACCATATAGCAAGTCTGGTTGTTATGTGTCAGCACATTATAAAGCAAGACTTTCTGTTTCTTCCTATTAAAAAACCCCCAGATTTCTTAGGTACGTTTCTTCCGGTTACCTATTTTAATTTTTCTTGCACTAGCGTGTGTTGCATGAAATTCTTCTGTGTACCTGACTTCAATCTAGCAATAACGGAAGAGGTAGAATATACCATATCTAAGTAGTAAAGGGTTTGTTACCCCTAGACAACCCTCTTCTCGCTTCGGAGTGAAGGGAGTGTCAATTTAGAGTTGAATAAATCGTATTCCTTGTAGTCTAACACGCTATGCGCTCCAAGCGCCCCCTTTTCCGACAAGTAGGATAGTCAGTCAGAGGGGCGCTGAAAAAGGTTTGCAAATTTAGGTGAAGTAGAGTTCAGATTGGCTTAGATTTTGAGCAGCAGTGGCGTGGACTAGAGTTGAGCAGTGGCGTGGGATAGAGTTGAGCAGTGGCGTGGGATAGAGTTGAGCAGTTGCGCGGACTAGAGTTGAGTGGAAGATTTAGGGGGAAACGGTCATGGAAAAGTGTTTGGATTGAGTTGCCCAATTGGATAGGGTTATGGTAAAGTTCCCTGTCTGCCTGCTCGACAACGTTTGGGTAAAATAGAGGTAAGCCGTGGAGTCGTCGAGAGTTCTGTATTATGACCATAGGTTAAGAAGTTAGGGAAAACTTATCAACTTGAATTGACCAACCAAGTGGTACGTATGTCTGGGAAAAGGAGAATCTTGGCAGCACAAAGAGGACTAACCTAATTTGCAATGTGTATAGTGATTTGTTCTCAGTGAAAGGATAAGTTGGACAATGATTCGTCATATCGTCAGTGCTATTTAACATGCTCCTTGAAAGAATCACTGAAGATCTATACGTAGATGGATTTGAAGGAGTTGTTATATGTGAATGATGACATCGATTAACTTTCTTCAAATGAGAATGAAATTCAAGAACTCACTAATACAGTGTCAAATATAGCAAAGAGTTGAAATGAAAGGCTACATAAAAAATTTTCGAAATATGGGGAGGACACATGTTAAATTATTTTATGGATATCGTAAACTGGAAATTTTGCCTATCGCATACGAAGAAGAATCATTGAAGGCAGGTCGAAAGATAGACAGAGTGAGGGACAGATTGAGAAAAGCCTCGGAGGCTGACCTTAAGGCTTGTAGTGGAACATATACGACTGAATTATCGAATGGATCTAAATGCAGGAACAGTTGCAAGGGGAAAATATCCTTATGGATACACAGATGGCTACTTCGACAAAATAGTCAATTAATTTTAATGAAGTTTTGAGATTGGTATACCCTATGCAGAAGTTCACCATATTTTATGAAAATAGAATGAATTGTGCGTTTTTAGAAATCTTATGAAATAATAATCTAGTGGATTTAGCGACTGAAAATGATCACAATGAATGGTAGAGCTTAGCCGCTCACACTCTACTTCAGTTTTGCCTCAGAATCTATTTATTTATGAAATTTATCATGATTACAGTATATTAGATTAAAAACTGCGCAACTGAAAGTGTATTAAATATCAGGTAAAGACAGTAATTTTCTCCAATTATGGTATTGTCTCAACCTCCCCTCCTGAACAGTGAGATAATTATTAAGGACTGGGTGACCCATAGAGGAAAACGACTTTAAGTATATTTATTTTCATTTGTTGCATCATCAGTTGCACGACACCTTTATTCCGTGTTTCTGTGGAAATTTAATTTTATCGTTGTATATTGTGTTTTGTTGTTGGTCAGTTTGTCCGTGTTCTTACGTATGTATCAGTTATATTCCTTATGATGTGTTTAGTTGGGAAAGTCCTAATAATTAATCTTTTGTCTCATAGGCAGATAACTACAGACCGTTCATATTGGTAAAAGTCTATATAGTAGTCGATAAATTCGATTTCGACATTCGTAATACATAGCAGTGAGAATTTTAACTCCGAATATTCTTTGATAAACGCAATTTTGAAATTTTAGATTAAAGTTAATATGAGTGACTACAAACTTTGAACTACCAATACATTGTTATAGCCTGTGTTGTCTAAATTGATTATTTATGTCTGTTTGGGAGACTCGATCAGATTTAGAATTATTTTCTATCTATGCAAACTTTATTTTCATTATAATTTGCTTTGTTTGTACTCTATGGGTGGATTGCACGAAGTGGTAGTAGCTACTACAATTAGTAACCTTGGCATAGTAAATAATTTGCGCCTTTAACTAAATCAGAGAAAAATCGATATTTTACTTTTACGGCTTGCTCCCAGGAGAAGTTAGCAGCTGTCTTAGCGTGAATCCTTATATAAAGGGCCGGTTATGTACTCTTATTAAGAGCTCTCTGTAGATAACGTGTATTTACTGATCGGACGAAGCCTTTCGATGTATTTAGTGATGCTTCAATTTAAGCTACACTTCCGTACACTCTGAAAATCGGCTTGTATTTTTTAAAATAAATTTTACATGTCACGGATCACCTAATGGCTTGATTATTTAAACAAGCCAATAAGACTTATGCGCCTGTATAATTTACAGTTAATTATACATTATAATTAAGAAAACATACAAACCCATAAGAGTTATGGGCTTGTCAAATAATACAAGCTATTAGCTGATCGCGGCAAGTAGAAGGGGTCGAGTTAGAGGCTTAAAAATACTAGCAAAATAATTGCAGTGAAAACAGATATATACGCATTACTGAAAGTAGTATAATAAAAAATGCACAGTTAAGCAAATTGTTAATGTATAAAATTGACACAATAAATTAAAAAGACAAGCATTGATGTAAAACTATAGAATTGTTAGTTTTGATACATTTTTTGAAACAGGCAATTTTTAATGTAAACTCCTGTTTCAGGACAAATTTCTGCAAGAGGTAAAGTAAATAGCTACGAGACACAAAATGGGCATGCCTCATCCACTGCTGTATACCGCGGACCAAAATGCGATCATGATAAATGACAAAAGTATCTCCCTGAATTAAAAAGTGCGTGGCCGAACTGAGCGGGAATTTTTGTCAAATTCTGAAAGAGAATATAAAGACTAACTTAAAACTGTCTTGTTGCCGGTTTAATTTGTAATGGTGGAAAATGACGAAAATTTCGTACAATACAGCTTTATGTTCTTAAACTATTTCTTTAGTGAGATCTTAACCGTATAAATTATTAACGTTGAAAGTTTCAAAATTAGCATACAACTTTATGTGAGCCGCCAATAGCCATTAATTTTGCTCTCGGTGGGTAAAATGGTTTCATTTCGTAGCCGGAAGGCGCGTATTTTTATTATAGTGGCAGTAAATGTGCGTCGTCGTCTTACTTTATAATCAAAACCAAACATAATTTTTTTAATACAGTGTTGACAATGTGCACTCTATATTAGTCGTTTTAAGCAATTATCTACAAATAAAAACCGATTGCGGTAATAATTAATGCAAACCAAATGAACAAATAGTATAACTTATTGCTGCTTAAACATTACAGACTTATTTGATTTATAAACCTTCAAACTGAAGTACTGTAGTTTGCAAAGTAAAAAAAATCACAAACAGACTACAAAAATGAAACCAAAAAGATGCCACACAAACTACTATAGTACACCAAACATTAAAATAAAACATTAATATAGAAATAACAAAAAAATTGATTAATGTGCCTACCTGGAACAACTTGGTAATTTCCTGAATCGATTGACCGTTTATTCCTGACTGAATTACGTGAAATGCAATGCTTGCTGCAGAAAGACATCTAGTTATGCTTTGAGTCCAGGAATACGACTTATTTAACGGCGATAAATTCAGATAGTAAGCAATGAGGACTTTTGATTTTAGATACATATGTCATGTTCTACAAGTATCCACCAGCAGGTGCAGCTGAATGTGGTATCAACACGTGCTAACAGCTGTAAGCCATAATATACGGCAAATTAGCATGTTCGACAAGCGATCGTGTGGCCTACTGGTTAAGTAGTTAGATCACTGGGGTACGGGTTGGAATCCTACCCAGTACTGACGAGGGGCAATAACCCCGAAACCGGTCTGCTGGTGGATAACTTGTTGAACATGCCATATCTGAAATCCAAAGTCCTCATTGCTTACTATCTATATATATTTGTATTTAACCTTATTTATATTTTATCTTCTATAAACACCTCAGTATATTTGAAAAAATAAAAATAGCTTCACATTTCGCAATCACAAATTGAATTACATACTTGTTTGTAGTCATTGGCACACTCGGGACTAACAGATGAATGGTGGGTGGTTCTGTCAATCGTTATATTTGATTTTTTGTGTGGACCGAGCCTTCTGAATGTCTACCGGAGCTTTACCTGTAGTCAAATTTATTTACTCCACCTGTGGTGATTATAATCAAGCTTCTGAGTTATGATTGTATCGTATATTGCAACTAGCAATGTCTACAGTTCGGGAATATTGATACATGTGAGGAACAGTTGTAGGGTGTGTTCCAGATGATTGTTGAGGAACAGTCGTAGGGTGTGTCCCAGATGATTGTTGAGGAACAGTCGTAGGGTGTGTCCCAGATGATTGTTGAGGATCAGGGCGAATTTATTGCGTGAGACACGCATATATACAGTATACAACACTTGTAAACGTCTAGTTATTGGGAGCTCTAGTGCCCAACATTTTGGGAATTCCTTAGTGGGTCTCCTCTTCGGGCCTGAATTCAGATGGAAAGCAATTGCCAGGCAGCTTTGGCGGCTAGTAAACTACAAACAAAGGCAACGTTTGTGACTGGTGGTATAGTGCTCACAGCGAGAGGGTTTGGGGAAACAAAGGATGAACGGTGGAGGCGATCAAACTAAATTTACAAACAACATTGACATCAACACTGGCATATCGGTATACACTATAACTCGCTTTTATAAAGCAATATAAAGCATGATGCGTAATGTTGTTTAACAGGGAGAAGTAATACAGTATGCGCCAGGACTCTGGCTCGGCACTCAGATTGATTTAACAATGACTAGAGAAAAGCGATTTTAGTGAACGACATATACAGACGTACTATGTCATGTGCTGCTCCCTTTCGAAAATTAATACTGGAATCAGTATTCAATCGCAACCACAGATGTCATGCTACTCTATGTATATTACTGCATATTTTGAAACAAGAAAAATGGCATCGTTAGATATCACTGAATAGTGTTATCGTAACATTGGCGCTGACGGACAATAGTTATGTACTACCCTATATAATTACTCTAATTCAGAGTTACGATACCTACTCCCTGTATTGGAAAATTTAGTAAATTTATAGACGCATGATTCCTGCGGAGATTTGGCCATATCCAAATTGATAGAATGAATAATAAAATGAAATTTATAATTTTAGTTGCAGTTGACAAAGATACTCGAAACGTCCTGTGTAATACATTTAGTACAAAACGAAAGATTTTCATTTTATTGTTCACGCATAATTCGGGTTGACGTTTAGGGTTAAGAATATTTTGCCAAGAATTTTTATCGCTAAATCGTTATTAACTTACTTGCCGACTGACAAATATCAGCTGTTTAGACTTTGTTTGTTTAAATATATTTCAGTGTAATCAAGTTGTTTTGTTTGTATTATTCTAATGATTGACTAGATTTATGACTCTGATAACTCACCACACATAAATTAACGAACGGAAACATAGCAGTAAAGTACCAAAGCCAAATATTGGCAAATATTGGTAACACATATTGCAAGTGTCTGCAGTAAAGTAGATTTGGAGTATTAACTACTGCCGGTATTGTGTATTTTTATTTTAGCGCGACAGCTTAAAACTATCAATTATCAACTGTCGAACAAAAGGTGCTTGGAAAACGGATGGACAATACGGCCTCCTAGTCCTCTTGGTTCTTCTGAAGATGTTATTGTATTTGATTTGAATAATGACGGCATTTTAAATATGGCTGATGCAGTGAGAATTTCTTCAGGCTCTTCTATGCCTAATGTAGTTGAAAAATACTATCCAAATGGTCAGAAATTCCTAACATTATTTAATAATGGAACAGGAAATATATTGTATCCTTTTATCTAATGTATTACAATAGAACTCAGATGTAGAAATTTTATGAGGCGCGAAATAAATTTCACGTGGACAAGAACAAACAAATCTATACTATAGAATAAGTGAGAGAGAGAGACAATACCGTTAAACTTCATGGCACTCAAGCAAAAGCTTTCTTACTTTAGGCATGTAATGCAAATCAACGCATAGCCATATCCCGAGTGTATGAGAAGGCAGTAAGGATGGAAGCAAACGAACCGCTGAAAATAATCGCAAACAGTACGAATAGCAAGAGACTGAAAAACCAAAGATGGAGAGAAGCATGAAGTGAAATATATAACAAGAATAGCTAATCAAGAATAGGGAAGACACTCCCGCCCCTACCAGAAAAACCCCATGGCACTCAAAGAAGAAGAGAATATTTGAACATTCTGAAACGTGGAATGCATATATAGTAAACAAACGCTCATGTTGAATAATAACTGATTGTGATGTCCTCATTACTATTAATATTAACAGTCGTAGAAACTCATTTGTGTGGATTATTTTACTAAGCAAAATCTACAATATTGAAACTATCTTTCTCATGTGTTTATTGACATCAACCATGTAGAGTAAGATTTATATCAACTGAAAACTCTTGAAATTAAAATATTATAATAATAGAAAGCATATGCGAACATACCATTCAGGAAGTATAGCACCATTTTCATGCTCGGCGATTCTTCTATTAAATCATAAAAACGTTAAAAATGTAGGCGAAGTTGCGAAAGAAGTGGGTCAACATTAACAGGAAGAAGTCTTTTTAACGGTGTTTTCGAAAATGCAAGGAACTATCAGAATCACGTTAAAGGCGTGGGATAAATAAATCAGCTTGTACACCTTGTTAGCATGGTATCGGTATAGATACAAAATTGGAGCATGAAAATATACGGCAAATCAATATTGCTAATACAGACTACATGAAAGTGAATCGCGTACGATCGATCATTCAAACGATTGACAGTGAAAATCACGGTTCCATTTACCCAAGAGATATACCTACTGTAGTCCTCGCTGCTCCATGCATGGCTGTTGAGATTTGAACCATCAACAAGACGATGGAGGCCCGTCTTTAGCGTCATAAATGCGGTTTTTATGCAGAATGATTTGATAATTGCGTGAGAAGAGCAGATAGATTGTTGCAACACCTCAACTGCTTTTTCTGCGAGCTATAGATGCTTAAATAATTAAATGAGATGAGGTAACAATTGCATATAGAATGCGATTTTATTGATGACATGTTGGACATATTAAAATATTTCTAAATACCAGATGATAAAGCAGGCGAAAATAGGAAATATTTAATTCATAACAGCGTAAACGTTTTCGACAACCCTCACCTCACTTGATCACCTTCTCTTGGGGACAATCGTGAAACCTCCAGTGCCTCTGCGCACACGGTTTTCCCGGGGACCACCCTAAGGGGTGGTGCGAATTCACGTGCCTACAGGACATCTTGGTTAGGCTTGGGCATATGTATGG
>JAUYWV010023344.1:0-16899 GCA_032274565.1 Nematoplana nigrocapitula
GAGACACTTTGTATGCCCAAGTTTGATGTATCTACCGGCACGGCCTCTCAGAGGAACCCGTGTCGGTGGACTTGTATCTGAGGGATTCCTGGCTCCCCTGACGAGACCTGCTGTACAACAACAACAACAACAATTGTGATTTTCGTAGCCGAGCGAGGTGTCCCGGCCTATCTTGTGCTCGGTTTCTACTCGCAGCTGGAGACATTGAGCCGAACACCGGACCGACGCACATAGGACGAAGAGGAGGATCCTGCAACCCCGTCTCCGACATGCCAAGGCAAACCCATCTACCTACCTCCCCGTTGAAAATTCTCCAACTCAACTGCAACGGTGCAGCAGCAAGGAAGGTGGAACTCTCAAAATTCCTTGAGAACTTGCATCCCGACCTTGTATTCCCACAATAAACCAAGGTCCCTAATGAACAGTCGCCCAAAGCCCTCAACATCTCGGGCTACGAGTCATTCCTCAAAGCAAGACAGATCAACCGCGACGGCGCCCAAAACGTCAACAGAGCTGTAGGCCTCGCCATCCTTGTAAGATACGAATCCAAACTCGCAATCTCTTTCTCAACGGATCGACCGACAATCGCTATGGACTACACTACCGAATTCCAGCTGATTGAACAGACTCACCCTGGTCTCCCTAAGCTTCGCTTCTGCCACCTTTACATCCCTCAAATAAGAAGGTCAGAGAAAGACGCCCACGAAGACAACTTCAATCCCAATGCGCTCTCGTTCACTGAAAACACCATCATCCTGGGAGATGTCAAGGCCAGTCAACATCGTGGGACCACCACATTGACGATGTCGACCGTGAAACTGCCCTTGATGACGCTTGCGAAATCAACAATTGTTTAGCAGCAAACGATGGCTCCGCCACAAGATTGGATCCCCGCTTCGGACAACCCAGCACTTGGGATGTCACTCTCCTGCCACCACATTAAATGGATCGGAAAAATCTCATGGAAAACAATGCACCTACCCATCCTAGTCGAGATCGAAACTGATGCTCGACAACCCCCTCCAAACTTCGCGAAACCTCGCTGGTGTTTCAAAAAAGCTGACTGGCGTAATTTCCGCTCATGCATTTTAGTCGTCCTCCTTAGCCAGGATTTTGTACAGTAGCATCCGCACATGAGTTGAACCGCATTACCGCAACTGGTTATCCTACATTTTATCCGCGGCTAAAAAATACATCCCCTTTGGGTCTAGACGCCATAGACACGAATGGTGGTCTGAGAAGGT
Source organism: Nematoplana nigrocapitula (assembly GCA_032274565.1). Taxonomy (NCBI): domain Eukaryota; kingdom Metazoa; phylum Platyhelminthes; order Proseriata; family Nematoplanidae; genus Nematoplana; species Nematoplana nigrocapitula. The sequence goes on from JAUYWV010023344.1 coordinate 1,245, forward strand.
GGACAAAGAATCCAAACTACGAAACAGTGCAGCCAGCACCGCCACTTAATCTGAGGCAAACCTTCAGCGGAGGAAAAGCCTCAGTTATAGCGCCAAGAACATCATTGAGAAAGAGAAACAGAAAAATTGGAGAAACTTCGCCTCCTCACTGAACGCTCAAAGCGACCCCAAGAAAGTCTGGGCCCCTATCCGAAGCATGGACGGCAAGTACAAAAACCCAACTTCATCTCTGGCAATGACTAGCGGAGACAGACTCATTGTTGGTGAGGACGAAATAGCCAAGGTCTTCATTAACGACTACCTCTCATGGCGTGTCCTTCCCAAAGCTGAATCTGACTCCCATGAAAAAAGGAAAACTAATGGTGCTTTAGAATAGCCTTGTAAGACTTGCTCCGATAACAGAATCGGCACATGTAGCCACTTCTCTATGAATGAGCTGAAATCCATTCTGAAGAGACTTAAGAATGGCAAAGCCCTCCGGAGAGACAGTATACACAACGAAATTCTCAAACACATCGACCAGGATGACAACGAGTGCCTGATCCACCTGATAAACTACTCATGGACCCAACGGACATGCTACCACAACTGGACCCACGATGCCATTATCCCAATAAGGAAACCTGGTAAACCACCCAATGATACATCATCCTACCGTCCCATTTCCCTCACATCTAGCGTTGGTAAAATTATGGAAAGCTTGGTGGTCAAACATCGCCTCCAAACATGGCTTGAAAACAGCTACCTACTTTTGCCATGGCAAGCAGGGTTCCGCAGTCTGCGCTTCACTTTTCGCGGATAATCCAAAAAGACAACAGACGGCTTTCAAAAGAAAAAACCCGCCCTTCTGTTTGTGCTAACCATTATAGACTTCGCGCTTTTGACACAGTGTGGCGTACAGGCCTCTATCACAAGATGCTGTCCGTGAAAATTACGAGGTGCTTTATCCTCTGGACGAAGTCCTTTCTCTCCAACGGAAAAGCCAGAGTCATTTCTGGTGACAAATCCTTCGATAACAGGAACTTCAGTGAAGGTCGACCTCAGGGCTCCATCCTGTCACCTTTGCTCTTACTGAATTTCATCAATGACCTACCGGAATCACTCTCTCCTGATAGTGAGCATCTCTATTTGTGGAGCCACCTTATCGCAGGGCACTATCCTACTGATCGCTCAAGACAAAGCTCAACGTCCCATCGATGTCATCGCCCTCTGGGCAATCAAGTGGAAACTCAAAATCTCTGCCTCAAAAACAGAATGCACTTTCCTGTCTACCTGGAACAAAGAAAATACTTCTCAAGTAAATCTCTCATTATATGGGTTACCAGTGTTAACAAACCACTGCTCTACTTTTCTAGGACTTACCTTCGCCCGGGAGCTCACTTTCAAGGAACACCTGTCCAAAATCCTGAAGAAGACGTCTACCCGGCTCAACCAACTACACGTCATCTCGGGCCGTTCTTGGGGATGCGACAGCAACACGCTCCGACATCTGTATCTGGGCTACATCCGGTCAGCGAAAAGATACGGCGCAGCCTTCTGGGTCAACCGACTCTCTGCAACCAATCTCGCCCGCCTGGAGACTACTCAAATCAAGGCTGCTCAAATTATCACAGGCTGTTTAGCTGGTACTCCAACCATCCCGCTCCTTTTGGAGGCTAGATTTGTCCCTATAAAAACATGGTCGAACCATAGAAATCGGATTGCGCGGCATAGCTATTTTAATCTAGAAGCGACATCAGTTGATTTAATATGGCGGAATGTCGAACAACAGTGGAGCTTTCACTACCGTGACAAAAATACATTACAAATGCGGAGTATTGATTTTCTTAAAGCCGCCCGCAATTTAAAAGCACCTATCTCCGCCATATATTTTCCCACGTTAGTAGCGCTTCTATTACGACACATGAAAATGGCGGCGTGTCGCTTCTAGATTAAAATAGCTATGCCGCGCAATCCGATTTCTATGCCTAAAATTACTCAAAACAAACAAATCGCTCGTTGCGCGTCCTGGTATGCGTATGGTAGTCCTTGGATCAGCACGACGTATATAATTTGCGGAATAATTTGAACACCTGTATATCTGATAGAATAAGAGAATACAATTACTGTACTACAAAAATATTATAAAATACAATGTAAAAAATAATAGAAAATGATAAAATACAAACGTTTTAAAAGCTCGCCGCGACTAGCTTACGCATTTGCTCATCCAATTTTAATTATTTTATTCGATGAAGAGGTTGGTTGGTGTCTGGAGCTCACATGAAACGATAGTACCTATTTTTGTGACCGTTAGATAATCTTCTTCCCCCCACCCAGCAGAACGCAAAATGCTGCTTCTGCCATCCGGCGAGTTGAGTGGGTTTATTGCCAGTCTTTTTATATTAGTTTTTTTAACTGCGTCTTCATGTTTGATATTCATTTTATAATCTTTATCTCGTCATTGCTTTTGCCCGATTTATTTCAGCCGTTTTTTAATGAATTCAGAGCATTTTGCTTTTTTATTTCGATTCTTGGTGTTTGACGTTTAGAGCAAAAGTAAGCTATGCTATAACTGAGTAACTACAAATCACGTAGATCAATTGGGGTCAAATAGATAGGCTTTATGGAATACCTACCTGCAAGTATAAGCCCTTTTAGTACAAAGATACATCAATAGGATTCACTGTCCTACAGCACAACTCCGTGCAAGTTATTCGATCACGATTAACTGATAATTTGCTTACGGATTTCATCAAAAGTTTCTACGCAAAGCAAACGGTTAAGGTTTATGTAAGATGTCAAACTGTTACAATAACAGCGATGAGGACGGCTAAAGAGCATCTGTAAAAACATAATTTAATATTGCTTATTATTTGGTTATCAAGGGACACATTATTGATATCCTTGAATAGCCAAAGGTCTTGTTGTTGCGGCTAATGTTCGTATATCTACTCCGTCCACTCCTATATAAAATCGCGACGGTCCTTTCAAAGCGGATCTAGTGTAACTTTCGGTTATTCCTTTTCTTTTTTCCATGTATACTAATTCTTCATTCTTCCTTTCAGTTTCGGTTGAGATATCTGGTCTCACAGTCCCCGTTATTTGCTTCACTCTCTCAAACCATATTTCATATCTTCCTGCTTTCCTTTCCTTGCTTCGTTTGCTTCCTTGTCTGCCCACTCGTTGTCACCAATCCCGGAATGGCCTGGCACCCACTGAAGGGTCATACTTCAATCCCTTTGGCGAGCTATCGGTTTGATCGGTCTCTTTTCAGGCTCTTCAAAAGGGTCTTGCTATCGGTAAAGATAATGATGCTTTCTGAGTTCTCCCGCTTCGCCAGCTCGGGCGCTTATATTCAGCATAATATTCTAGTACACTTGGAAACAAACGAACTGGGCTATTTTACAATGGCTTTCTTGCATACTACATATTCTGACATCTCCATGTAGTTTTCGCAAGCTGCTCCACCATTCCGGCCTGTGATTGATTGGCTGTTTTCGCCCATTGTATATTTATAGGTTAAAGGTTTGACTTTCTATTTTCTTTTCATGATTATTCTCTCTAGTTGAACGTCTAAAGCTCGGACTTTCAGTTTTAATAAACGTTTAAAATTATAGTGTGGCCTTTACTTTTCATTACACAAGTGACCAATACCTGTTCCTGGTGTCTCACTTTCCGTAAATTACTCCGTGTCCCCCCCCCCTCTGTACACTTTCGCCAGTTTTTTGTTTGCCTCATGATTGAATATGTAGACCAAAACTGTTGATTAAATCAAAGAGGTCGAACATTTAGTGTAGCAGAGAAGGATTGTTCTAAAAGTACTCCGTCGCTCTCTTCGATACTTGCAGAAATTGATATAGTTTAGGTTCGCTATAGATTCCAGACATTTCCGGATGAGCATGCACATATTCACACAAACTGCTAACATGACAGCGTTTGACAGGTTTCGATCAAAGAATAAACTGAAAAAATGTAAATCTCAATTACTCTATCTTATAGCTTTCTTTTGAAGCACCTACCAAGTCCGTTTATAAAAATTTAGAGCGAATTATAAATTTTCCTCGACACAATCAAAAAACGAAAATTTTGGGAGAGATTGCTGTGGTCACCGAGGTCACCCTATTATCTGCTTTTTGTGGAGCTGAGACGAAATGTACTTCTCCAGGGTCAAGGAATTTGGAAGGTATGAAGGAAAGTATACGTGAACAATTCTATAAAGATATAAAGATTAATTAGTGTTGTCTTTAGGATAACTAATTCTATTAAGAAAAGGAGAAACGAAGCGAGTTTCAAAAATTTCACACAATATCCAGTCTTAAGAAATACCGTCTGTCCCAAAAGTTTAGTACCATCGAGATATTCTATCCAGTATACACCTTATTTCTCAACCAAACTTTCTAAAACAAGTATCAATAAATTCGTTGGAATGTTTCCAGTCAAACTAGATAATCCCCGATCCCATACAATCAATATTTATTGCCAGATTTATATTTGAAATGTTAAAATTTGAATAAATTTTATACATAAAAGTCAACTAAGTTATTTTCACTAGAAGCTTGCATACTGTTGTAACTGAAATGTGTCGTCGAGTATAGCATCTTACACTGAAATAGCGCATGAATACAATTCTGCGCTACAGCCTAATTAAGAACAAGTCATCAAGGAAAACTGTTAGCATTTTATGCACAGAATTTAACATCAACCGCGGCACACGTCGTCGACTTCTTGCAAAATCCCTTGCAACCGGTTCAACTCAGGACAAAAAATGGAATGGAAGAGCACGTAAAGTAAAGGTAAGCATTAATAATAACTTTCTTTGTGATCAAACCTGTAAATTTCTTATTGTACTTCAGGATCCAAAGCTTCAAGAACAGTTCATAGTTTCTGTAAGACAGAACCGAAAGGCATCCATCAGAAGGTTGGGCGAGCAGACTGGTCTTTCAAAAGGTTCTGCTGGGTCTATGCGCAGTGAGTTGAAATTTAAGGCAAATAAACGCATTTCCTGCCCCCCCCCTCTGTCACAAGTTCATATGGACACTCGGCGCCGTTTTGCACAGCAACATCACATCCATCGTACCACTGCTTTCCTTGACGAGAAGTGGTTTGAAACTTTTCGGGAGAAGAAACCCATTTACACTCGCAGAGGATCACCCCAAACATTTACACACCCTCCTTCGCGTCGCTTTCCACCACGGATTATACTTGATGCTGTAGTGAGCCAAGCAGCTTTCGATGGGAATGTTGGTCTGTGGAAAGTTGCAGATAGGTGCCAGTATACCAACGAAATTCGAAACATCACAAACAAGGAGATTATTTTTGGAAAGATCTCACAATTAAGCAGTATTTTGTTAAACTTTTGGACACAAGAGTATTTCCCCGATGTGAAGAACTACACATTAAGAATCTGCAAATAGACTATGCAAAACCTCATCGAGTGGAGAATAGAACTGCTTCAGTTGCTGCTCTTCAAGCGAAGCACCTGAAGGTGAAAATTCTCTACCAATCCACTCAGAGCCCAGATACCTATCCACTCGATCAAGGACTTTTTAAGGTATTGGCTGATCATGTGGAAGAAAAAGATCCTCAAAACAGAGATGCTCTAGTCGCAGATGCGAAAGAAGCATGGAATGGCCTCGGGAGACGAAGTGTTATGAGTCAACTCTTAAATCAGCGAAAATACGACAAAAAATCATTGACCATAACGGAGGAAATCGATTTATCTGACTGTTTGTGCCCGCATTGAAACTATTTATCGTTTTTAGTATAAGAGCATATTGAATGTTAAACATTTTTTAAACAAATTTATGTTATATTTTAAACTCTTCAAAATATACCACTTTTATGCATCAAACTTTTAAAATTTCTAAAATTTCAAACAAAAATCTGGCAATAAATATTGAGTGTATGGGATCGGGGATTATCTAGTTTGACTGTTTCCAGCGAATTGATTAATACTTGTTTCAGAAAGTTTGGTCGAGAAATAAGGTGCATACTACATAGATTATCTTGATGCTGCTAAACTTTTGGGACAGACGCTATGTGTAGAAAGAGGAGAGTATTGTTTAAACAATATCAGTTTGCAGAATATTTATATCATTCAAAGATTTTTTATTGAGAAACAATTTAATTTCAATAGTTTTGCAGTGCATACGAAATTTTTCATACAATTGTCTTGGTAAATTTAAAATTTGCGCTTGCACCGCGCTTGTTCAATATCTTCACACAGTTTATGTCCACCGAAAATTTTATCGGTCATTTATTTCATATAGAAGGATACTCGATTTTATTGATTTTCCCATTCCTTTAGATTACACGGGTAAATATTCGTGAATACCTGCAAAAGTACGTCGTACTTTGGAATAAAAAGTAGCCATTTACTCAACGCATAGTTGTCTGCGTGTATGGGGAGGTGTGTGTGCACATTCTCACAAAATTCGGTCCAGTAGTTTCAGAGGAGTATCGGAAGAAACACATATCCATGTTTACATAGCTACATACCTAGCAAACCATTGACCAGATATCGACATAAATTCAAATATCCATTTCCTTATTTATCAGACTGAGATAAAAAATGAACGTGAGCTGCTTGTTGACTTGAGAATAAATAAAACCACTTTGATTCTCATCTAAAGATTGTAATAAAATCGCCCCGAGGACTTTCTGCCGCTCCTGTCAAGACGATACACAAGCAACGAACAATTCCAATCCAACCCAAGAGAGCTTTCCAGCCTGGTTGGCTTTGCTCTGTAAGTTTCTTACTGATTCAAACAAGCTGTAAAGGGGACCTGTGTATTAGCAGAAAGCGTTTATAAAATTCACGATAGCCAGCCTGGCCGCACTCAACTGTAATAGCATGTGTGACCGAATGTTTGCCGACTCATTTCCAAGACAAAAATAATAAAAGAGAACAGGAATTAGAGAAAGGAGTTTAGAGGTTTTTCGTAAACTCATGCCATCGGTGTCTATCGTGAGCTATGTAACAAGTGTTTGGATTTTTAAGTTGAATTTTAGATTTTTTGTGCCATTCATTATTGTCATGATCCAAGTAGCCTTTTATCTTCCCCTTGCTAAAGTGTCCTGGTTGTTTATTCTATTTCTGAGTGCTTTCTTAACTGAAGCATTTTTCTGTATTGTCTAAGGATATGTCCTAAAAAGTTTCGCCTTCTCTGTTTAATTGTTTGGCGCTAAGGTTTTGTATTGGAACAGACCGAAATTGAAATCGAGATTGAAAAAAGCTGAAGGGCCAAGATGGTCAGAGGAACTGTTATTGCACACAACGCTGGCCGAAAGCGAGCCACATATGCAGCTTCTACAGTACGATTGTTGGACATGTGTCTACAGTGTGTGTGTGCAGGGTTTTATGTTTACAAAACGAAACAAATATATAGGATACCCCCATATATAATGCTATTTTTTTAATTCTAATGATATAATTATGAAATAGCTATTTATGCACTCGCGGGAGATTTTTGTATATTCTCTCCCGCGGGCCGGCGAATGCCTCACGAGCCCGAAGGGCGAGAAAAGTTTTAGTTATTACTCTACAGATTAAACAATGCAGCAAGGATTTCTCAATTGAGGAAATGGCTTATTTGATGTCGCGTGCTGTGCATCTGATAATTACGAGGAAAGTAGAAGTTTAGTTTATGGAAAATATCACAAAGAAGCGCCACCCATCACCACAGTATGATATGCTGAACGAAGCGGTTTCTTGACAACAGGAAACATAGCTTCTGATTGCGCAAAATCTGGAAGACCAAAATCTGCTATATCGAAAAATATTACAATCAGTTATTCAAAATCCATTTCAATCCTCCAGACAAATAGCATCTCAAATTGGCATATTAGTGGCCAGCTTCTTTATGACGTTGATCCTGATCGAAGATTGCAATTTTGTAGATTATTCAAGCACAAATGAATGAAAATCTAGAACTTTTTCGGAAACACAAATTTTCACATGAATGAGAGTATTTGCCTTCACCAGTCAATACAAGCAATATATATAGGCCGCATGGAAAACCCAAATTACAAGATTGAAAATCCTGGCTTTGAATCTACTTGTGAAACGAGGTTTATGATTGTACCAGGTCGAGTATTTGAAAACAGAAAGCCCGTTGAGATTAAAAATGGGGGAAAAGCTTCTCAATATTCCGCTTGAAATGTACCGGACGATTTCAATGAACAACTTTGCGAAGAGAATTGCTGATTGAGTATCTGCCGATGGGATGGAATGGGTTCAAGCGGTGCCCCCGTCAGAGGAGCCGGAGCTCCCGCAGATACGAGGTCACCGCCACGGGTTCCTCCGTCAGCACCGACAAAGTCGGAACCCCCGCTCCGATGGCTATACCGATGGTGACCTATTTGCCTCATATTTAGATTGTACAATTTGTTAACAATATTTTCCCATATATACAAACTATGATCATTTATTCTGTTCTATCTGCTTATAATAGGTAATATTTATCGGCAATGTATATGTGTCCAAGTTTCGATTGATCAAAGTCTACCAGTGATCACTTCCGAGTTACCACTAGATCCTGACACCCCACCATTGTGTGTGGAGATACAGCACTGTCATGGCATTACATGTTTTGATCTCTTTCAATTTGATTCTATTCATTGACGTGTATCGCCTTGACTAGAGCGGCATAGAAAGGCCTAGACGATTTTAATATAATCTTCCGATGAAGATTGTAATGTTTTATTTATTCTTAGAGCAGAATATACAGTAAAATACAATGCTGTTAGTGGTTGTTAGAAATAGTCAAATGGTCTAAAAACAAGGTTCAACATTTGGACCCATTTTTTTCTAGGAACATCCAGACTGACAGACAGACCAATGATGCGACGATGTAAGGCCTGCCTGTTTACCTTAATCATGTTGATGCCAAGTTTAGACCCAAACAAATCACAAATAGCCGAGAAATTACATTGTCAACATCTGCTGGATAAACATGCCATGCAATACACATCCACTGAGAGACCATCTTATAGAGATGCGAGGACGTATGTACTGTATTATTCGAAGAATTTCATCAGAGTGCAGTTCGAAACTCAAATACACAGTGAAATAAAAGACCTCAGTAACAGTGAAAGAATCATTTATTGTAAAGGCACTCTCATCTTCCACCAATGATCGTCAGATCTATTAATATGTCATTCATTACAAGCAGATGTACAGCAGCAGATAATTGGGTAGAGTTATGCAGACCTTCTTATAAGATTATTAGCAAGAACATCTGGTCGTAAACACGGAAATACAATATGATTAAAAAAATGTCGGACAATACTTTAAAAGTTTAACGCAGATCAATAGTGCACCTTTCGTACTGAAAAGTCCCCGATAAAGGATCTTGGCCAATACAGATACGACTCAGTGCAACTCAATAGACAATTTCAATAAGAAGACTTCGAGTTAAATATATGTGCCGCTCACTAATCATATAGGTATTTCCGGAGAATCAAAGGCGTGCGGCATTTCTTACCTGACAAATTATACTTCTTTTTGTCGTCAAGTGTATCAGTGTTGTAGCCTTTTCCCTCAAATTGGATCATTCCTGGGTCAATACTTTCAGCCATGTTTGGGGGTGAGGAGTGCAAGTGCAATACGAAGTCAAAACAAATCTCGGCTGTTTTAAAATGACTTCCGAGTGGATTCCATCCAATGAAGATTCACTTACGTGTTGCGTTCTATTTTACCAAATTCTATAGGTCTGCGAAGTACAGTATGCTTAGGGGGAAAATGTGGATGCAATGAAAACTCCGCAATGAATTGAAGATTATCAATGATATTGTCAATTAAAATAATGAGGAATTAAATAGTAAACAGGGGAAAATATGATCCCCTGTTCTAATTGATTTGGTGTTCGAAGATGAAGAACAATACTTCATATCTCAGTCTAAATGTTTTAATGTATATATAGTCAATAAATTTATATATGATTGGATGACTTTGGATTTAAAATACAAAAATAAAGTAATTACATAAATGTAAACACAAGTGTGCTATCTGGGAATGTAACCAAACCAATAATAACTGCAATAAGGATGTAATGTAATTGTTGTTTCCACTTCAATGGAAGCAATACAGTTTTTTCTTTTAAATAGGAACATATTCGAGCGAGGGAAAATTGAATATCTTGGGCTGGCATATTTGAATGTAAATGTGATGATTAATTTCCCGAAGTGGGCAGCTTTGCTGTTCACTGCATACAGTACATAGTTGACATGTTAAATGTATGCTTAACCCATTAATGCCTGAATTAATTTTGAATATTGAATTTTTAAATTACGCACTGCTCAACAGGAAGTAATCTACATTAATAAAAATATAATTAAACATTGTTCTATAATCATTTTTGAAGATAGAAGGATCAATATAATGAATTTTAAAAGTTTATTATACCAAAAATAATTATGATATAAACACACCTTTGTGTGACCATATGGTCACGCTACACCCAGTCAGACTACAGCAATTCGAAAATGTTGTCTGTCACAGTTGTCGAGCAAAGCGTCAGTTGTTTTGTTTATCGGTAACTGGTAATCAGTCAGAATTAGGTCGTTACGCAATAATTTTGGTCATTGAACATCAACATGAAAATGTACGTGCGCCCTCGCTCTCCGCGCTACACAGCTTTCGGTACAGTTGACTGTGTGTACATGCAGATACAGTAGATTTAATATGGCATCGTCATTGTTGTAATTAGCACTACATAATTTATAATTTCTCCAAATGAGCGCATGCTACTGTAGTTGTGAGTAGTATACATAGTCTATAGGTTATATTTGCAAAACTTCGTAATTAGCAGCATTTTAAAGCCCACAAGGCTGCCAAATTGCTCCCGAGTGTGTGCCAAAAGATAGCGCATATTGTGCCTAGTGATTCAAAAGGTTGGTACCAAGATTTACAGCTATATCCCGATTTTTGATCGTTTTTAAGGAGATCTCACAAAGACAATTAATATTTGCAAGCTATCTATGTTTCTCAATCTGAGACTGTTTTATCAAAAATAAAACGGCAAGAAATACTAAAATCCACCTGACTATAAAAATAATTATATTTTCCCCTCACCAATTTGAGAAAAAAACAGCAATCATAACCTAGATTGATTAATTATGAAACCAAGTGTTACCGTTTATGTCTACGAATAAATTTTTGTAACCATGATGAGTAAATCTAAAGATCAATTCCTCTAAGATTTGTTCGGGAAAAGAGATTTATATAGCGCATTAGCAACAATACCAAGAATGGGTGATTAACTTATGAAATGTATTTCAGCTGTTCGTACAAGTGAGACTCTATATATGATGATATGGTTTTTCAGCCTATTTTAAATACATACTCAGATTTTCACCTTTTTCTTCTACGATTTTCCGCACACTTGGGCTCGTCAAAAGCGAGCCATATTGGCCTGGTCTCGAGACCAAAGAGGATGAGTTAGCGTCTATAGGTTCCAGGGTTTAATTGTCGGGATGTTGTTGTTGTGTTTGTTGAGCTGTTGGCCGCGTTCGTGCTTGGGGGTGGGGCAGTCGAAGATCATGTGACTCATGGTGTCTGGTTTGAGTCTGCATCGATGACATGTAGGGGACTATGCTTCGCGAAGTTTGAATTTGTAGGCTCTGAAGATGGGGCAGTGCCCTGTCCTGACTTGGTTGAAAAAGGTCTCCTCAGCACGAATTCTATTTTTCTCTTCTTCCCCTGTAGTTGCTTGTTCGCGATCTTAGCGGTCTGGATGGAGAGCTTCATGTTGTCTTGGTTTAGTTGACCGCCTTCTTCGATAAGTGTGTCGGCCCTTTCGTTGCCGGTAACTCCACAGTGGGAGGGGATCCGCTGGAACTCTCAATTGTTTGCTCTTCTTCTGGAAGGCTTCTAGGATGGTCCATATGTCGTTCCCGATCACGTCATTCAGGCTGCGTGTGAGGTCCGCGTTTGATCTGCTCTATGCATGACTTCGAGTCGAATATAATAGGTTTGGCGCAATAATACAATATGCCAGGTGGGCGGCACGAAGGTGGAAGGGCTCCTTAATAGTAGTAAAATGCCCTATTTAGGTATTAAAGGGCCACACAGATGCGAAGGGGGCCATTGGTGTAAAGGGACCAGTCAGCGGCAAATGGTGCCCCAAAGGTAAATGTCCCTATTCGGAGGCGAAGGGACCACAGAGGTAAATTTTTTTCTTCAGAAACGCCTGAATTGCTTCTGGCATTATCTAAATCTTTCTTTAAGTTCACTCTTAGAAATTATTGGCTCATCATTTAAATCTTATAAGAGAAAATGTGAAAGTCAGTTTTTCACATTAGCTTAATCACCCTAACTTATATATAAAATTTACCTATCGTTTACAAGTCCTAATATTGCCTTTTGTGATTTAACATTACTGTACTTACTGATAGCAGCCATTTAAAAGTCAACATTATTGCTGACTTTACAGTTTATCTAAAAATATTCGAGCAACAAACTATAGGATACACAAAAGTCTCCCTGCTTAGTTATTTTTTCCAGAAAGGCATATTTCTAGGTCTATATTCATAAAGTATGAGTCCCAAGTATAGATTAGACCAGTATTTAAGAAGTTATAGGCGTGTTTCTGTCTAATAATGACGGTATTTTCTAATATGATCAAAACATCTAAAAAATAATATATATCAGATTATATGAAAGCAATAAGTACAGCCAAGGAGATGCTGTTAATGTGGAACAGCAGCATAAGTGAACATTCTTCGAGATTGTCGATTCACCAAGCTTGGAGATTTTAAGGTGAGAGAACTCGAAGATGCACTTCAGAGATTTGCCCGTGTATATGGCAACCTAACCGGTCCTTCTGCTCACGAATTTTAGACTATAGCTATAAATTTGGTCTGTGTAAAATATATCCAAACCTGTGTACCGCTTTACGAGTACTTTTCACAATGCAAGTTAATGTAGCTTCTGCAAGCTGAAACTTATCAAGACTCATCTGAGGTCTATACCATGACACACAAACGGTTGTGCGATCTATCTATGATTGCTATTGAGCGTCATGTGGCACGCAAACATAATTATTCTCTACTCATCAAAGAGTTCGTGATCCAGAAATATGGACGAAAAGATATTCAATTGTCATTCGTAAAGTTAGGCAGAGAATGACTTGTTTTCACAGATTATATTTATCTGGTAACCACGAGTGCTTTATTTTCTATAATAATACAATTATACATACATACTGTACATTATGTAGCATTTATACATTCATTAAGAAGGATTAAACATAGAAACTAAGAAAAAATTGTCAAATCAATAATGTGGAGTATAGTTCTTCATGGATCAGAAACATGGACACTACAAGACAGTGATAAGAAAAAGATATAGTATAGAAGCATTCGAAATGTGGATATGGAGACAAATACAGATAATATCATGGCGGGATCGGAAAACGAACGAAGCATTAGAATACATAAAATAAAGACGTAATTTGATTCAGACTATATTGAAACGGAAGAAGAACTGGCTAGGTCACATCTTAAGAAAAGATAACCTTATGAAAACAATCATCGAAAGACGATTTCGTTTTGAACGTGGACGAGGAAAGCCATGAAAAGGAATGTTAAGAGAATTAATTACAGATTCATATAAAAATCTAAAGGATTAAGCATAAAATCAAACAAAGTGAAAAAAATGGATGCCATAATCGTGAACCTGCTTGACAAAAGCAGAACACTCGATAGATAGAAGAACGATGTTCTGGGGGGGGGGACCTCAGTGGACTTTTTTAGGTCCTCACTGAGGCTTGCGCCGACTGAAAGTGCAACAAATACAATGTATGTAGATAAAATCAAAGGAGAACCGCCCTACAGAAGATATACGAATAAAATCATGTAAACACTCACCTTATAGAAATAGAAAGATTTTCCACTAAAACATGAAAGAGAAACTATTTCGTAAATTTTGATTTCACTTTCACAGAGTCCTGACTCCAGGTGGCAGATATATGAAGCTTTTTCTCTGAAAATAATCGATGCTTCATTGGATATTCTCTTGACAAACACCCTTTTCTGAATAATGGTTCACGGTGCTCACTGGCTATTTACTCTGGAGTATCCTTTCTTCTCGGGTTTTCACATCTCAATTTCCACTTCAATTTTCCGCTACTAACAAAGGACCGATTGTCAACAAGGCCGACGCCTGTATTTCTTTAAGGATATACACGTATTTCTTTAACCTTATTACGTCGAAGTACGCCAATTCCCCATACGCACAGCCACTTCTGTTGCGTTGCTATTATTCAGAAATAATTTCCACTAATCATTCCCTTTGTAAGACAATTGAAATTGTAGATTTATCTTGCATGCATCATTGTTGCAAAAGCCCATTCCATTTTGTTAATTCAACGCATTGTTTTCACATAACCATGCATACAATTTAACATAACCGATGCAACTTAGCAGAGATAGTGTTTGCTAAATAGAAGTATACCGGCCGGGTGTCCCATAAATCTTGTCGGTTAATAAAGCTCTATAACTTTCTTAATAAAAGCCGTTTTAACTGTAAATTTTTGTACTTTAGTTCTACATTTTAACTTATACAGAAAAAAGTATAACATTGTCCATGTATATGGAATTTTAGATGAAAGCGCTATTGATTCAAATTCTCTAGAACTATAAATTTAAAATACCCCATTAAAATACTGTACATAATATGATACCTAACAAACATACGTTAACATAAGAATCAGATACAACGAATAAATAATAATGCGCAAGCAAGAAAAAATGTTCATCCATATCTATTGAAACGTACTGTACATAGTCTCTAGCGATGTGTAATTTGATGTCCTGCATTGTTAATGCATTCATCCACACTTCTCTAAACTGAATAACATGCATTTGAAACAGCGCTCATTTGATTTTCTATGACCTGAATAAATACATCATAAATAGCTTCACTGAGAGATTCAACATTTTGAAAGGGCTCGAGACGTCCAGAGTAAACAATAACTTTAATAAAACCCCAAAGAAAATAATCCAGCGGGTTCAAAACGGGGGAGCGAGCGTGCTGGCCAGTGGACTATTACATTTTCATTGCAGAACTCTCCATTTAACATTTCTCGAGCATAAATAAAGCTCTGTGAGCCGGGCGCCATCTTGTATAAAGAAAATATTATCCGTGTCAATGTGAGCACGACAGTCCGGAAAAAATAAAAGTTGAATAATATCTCGATACGATTCACCTGTAACGCTATCTGGGAAAGAATATGGCCCATAAAGATATCGATCACTTACAGAACTTACAGGACGATGGTTGACCATATGCGACAGTTGTGGGTGTTAACATTGCCATCCGTTTTAAACGTGACTTCGTCGCTGAAAATAATTCGATGCATGTCCCCTGGAAGTTGTTCCTTAAATCGGAAGTAAGATTCTACCCGAAGCATAAAATCACTAATTTCCAAGCCTTGAACTAGGACAAGTTTATAAGGATAAAGATGGTGATCAAAAGGAGCAAAGCGTTGAAGTGAAGATCGAGAAATGGCAACATTTTCACTCACTTTTTTTAAAGACGTCTGGTTGTCGGATAGTTCGCTATTTACAGACATTATGTTCTCTTCAGTTCAATTAACTTTGTGGCATTCAGAAGAGTCATGTACCTTGAACTTTTCAATAGCTTTCTTCCAGTTTTTGAATCCTGTGGATA